>JAQIVF010002314.1:0-11330 GCA_034698365.1 Steganacarus magnus | reverse complement strand
TACCACTGATGCTCCGATTGCGCGAAATGGTTAGGAGAAAGAAATTTTTATTTTTAGTGGTATTCGTGTGTTTAGCGCTACTTATTTACAGTAATCTCACCGCAAATATATCGCCGAATGTGTTGCATCGCACACTGTTTGGTTTTGCGGCGCAAAATCTTAAAATAAGTAATTACTATCTCAATAATTTTGCGCAATTTTTTTCGAGTATCTCTATATTTATTATATGTAATTAATGCACATTTGAATTTTAAAAAATTAGAAAATTCCTTAGAAAAACTTTCGTTTAAAAAAATCAAAACTAAGCCCAAAATATTTAAATTTGCAATTTTTTTTCAGATTATGACAATTTAAGTATTTATAAAGAGGCGTATTTAGTGTATACCAGTCGATGTAAAATAGTGAATTGGCCACCATTTGACGAACAAGTGATATCACTGTACCAGAATAAATCCGGACGTAAACTGGTCTGTAAAAAGGGATTTACCAGCGATATCAGCATAACGCGCCACTCATTCTCGGCAATCAATATAGTAAATAAATCCAACATAAATTTTCAGTGTTACCGCAGTAATATCATTCGCAAAACTGGTGACGACAACACGTTATACTTTACGCCGTCTTTCGAGCTCAACAATGGTACAAATTATTTCGATGAAAGCGCAACTGTGGTGAAAGTGTCGTGTATGATCAACAACGGTAAAACAAACGTTTTAATCATTATTTTATATGAAAATAAAATATTTACTGTTAGTTTTCTTAAAATAACACTTCATTATTACAGGTCATCGAGTACTGGAAAAAGTTGTGCCACTGATTCCGTACATCAAAACCAAAACACAACCGCCGCTCGATATGCCGAATATACTGTTCATTGGTTTGGATTCGATATCGCGGATCAACTTTGACCGACATTTTCCATTAACAAAAAAGATACTGGAAAAGCACTCGTTTTACACGATGTACGGCTACAACAAAGTGGCCGACAATACGTTTGTCAATTTGACGCCACTATTAACCGGACATTATTTGGAAGAGCTGTGGAACGAAACCGTTCGGCGAAAAGTGTTTCTCGACTATTTTCCGTTTATCTGGAAGGTATAACTTGTATTTAAAAAAAATCAATTATTTTGCGAACTATTCATACAATTTTTCTAACAATTCAATAGTTTTGTTCAATAGGATTATGAATCGTTGGGTTATCACACACTGTTGATCGAAGACGCGCCAGCGATCGCTACGTTTAATTACTTGAAAAGCGGATTCTCTGAACAGCCGACTACTTATTACATGAGACCATACAGTTTAGCGGTCGAAGATGATATTAGAAAGCATTGCTATCTTGACAGGTCTGAAGTTGAGGTAATAAGCAATTATTATTATTGTATATATGGTACTAAATCATTTGATTTTGCTGTCAGACTTATTTCGATTACTTATACGATTTCATAAACGCAATGAAAGTGAGACATCAAAAGTACTTTGCGTTCACATTTTTGGCGCGATTAACGCACAACCATTTGAACGACGCGGGAATGGCTGACCCAATGGTAGAAATGCTGTTCAATAAGTTGTTTAACGAAAACTTACTGTCGAACACAGTGTTGATATTCTTTTCGGATCACGGCATCAGATTCGGCAAAATAAGGCACACGCTTATCGGCAAACTGGAGGAACGATTGCCGTTTATGCACATATATCTTCCGAAACATATGCGAAATCGCAATATCGAAAAAAACCAGCATAGATTGACCACACCGTTCGACATTCACGCCACTCTCGCACACATCGCGTACAAAGGTATAGAGAAAAATAAATTAGAATATAAAACAATGTCTAGTAAATTAATTGATTAATAGGCGCACCAAACGAATCGATGATTAGTTACGGCCAAACGCTGTTAGACGAAGTGAGTGAGACTCGCGGCTGTAGCGATATTCCCATTTTGGATCACTGGTGCGCGTGTCAGCAAAGCGAACGCATCGCTAACTTAACGCTGGTTAAACCGATCGCGCAATTCATTGTTAATAATGTTAATGAGCTGTTAGAACAACGATATAGTGATCGATGCGTTAAATTAGAATTAACCGAAATTATGTCCGCATACGAACAGCATTTAAGTGATAAAGTTGTGCGTTTTGTGAAGAGCATGAATGATGTGATCGATAGGCATGTTATTTATAGCAAAAACCCCAGTGTTATGCGCGAATCGAGCAAACATTACATGATTACAGTACGCGTTAAACCGAGTGACGCCGTACTCGAAGCCACTGTTAAGTTAAACCAATTAACTGGTGTTATGACACTTGTGGGCGATGTGTCGCGTATTAATGAATATGGTTCACAGTCGCAGTGTATTAACGACCAATTTTTGCGAAGATATTGCTTCTGTGACTATCAACTCACTATACTGTGACTGAAGACCACTTTAAAACAACTCGACCCTAGTTTTGTGATCATGAACTTATTTTCTCATATCATTATTGTATTTGTTTTATGAATTAAATATTAATTTTTATTATCAATTCGATATAATATTTAATTTTATTTTGTATTTTTTCAATTTACACGTCAGTTTAATTAGAAATAATCGATTCGTTTTAAAAATAAAATACGATGTACTGTAATCAAAGTTTGAAAACTTTTATATGCCATAAATCATATACGCGCGCACACAACGCCATCTATTATTAAACCAAAACAAATAAAGTTACTATACTGCGCACGCGTATCACTTCAACTCCCGAATCAATTCTCGCGCACACACTGTGTTATTATGACATCATAACGTGCGCTGACAAAAAAAAATTCAACAGAGAAAATAGCGAAACACAGCACAGAACACACTAATGCGAGTGAATATTATGCGTGCACTCAATAAACACAAACAGAGTGTGTGTTGTGTGCGATGTGAATGTGAATGTGAGTGAATGCTAAATACAGTGTGTGTGCGTCTGTGTTATGTGACTGACTGTATGACTGTATATGTAATAAAACACAACAACAATAATGTTTGAGTGATGATAATAAACAAATACCGAATCCACTGGTGATGATAAAAAATGGCGATAATATTTATTTTAATTTGATTATAATAATGTAAATATATATGTGATGCTAAAAACACATACACTTGAAGAGTGATTCAACTCAACTCAACTCAACTCACAACACATTAACGCATATCTCATACGATTTCTACATTATTATTCATTTGTTAGCAATAATGATGACTGCGTTTTTTATCACAACATAATTAATAATTATTAATACCTTAACAACGTTTGATTGAATGTGACATAAATTTTAATTTGTTTTTAAGTGATTCAATAGATATATTTTTACGTTAATGTCTCGCAACTTTGTGTTTGTGTTTATAAAACCAATTATTATTTTCGTTTGTATTTCTAATTATTAATTGAATGTGAAGATTGACACTGCGTTTGGCACACGATTAATGGCAAAACCAGTGGACATCTCGCGACGCAATCCGCAGGAAGAGTACGATCTGATTCAACGCGTGGGCTCAGGAACGTACGGAGACGTATACAAAGCGAAGCGTCTGGTGACCAACGAATTGGCGGCCATTAAGATCATCAAACTGGAACCGGGAGACGATTTCAGTATTATCCAGCAGGAGATTCTGATGATGAAGGACTGCCGTCACCCGAATATCGTGGCGTTCTTCGGCTCATACCTGCGACGCGATAAGCTATGGATATGTATGGAGTACTGCGGCGGCGGTTCACTGCAAGACATCTATCACATCACTGGACCGCTGTCTGAGTTGCAGATCGCGTACGTGTGCAGAGAAACGCTCAAAGGTATACTTTATCTGCACTCTATGGGCAAAATGCATCGCGACATCAAAGGCGCCAACATATTGCTCACCGAAGAGGGAGACGTGAAGTTAGCCGACTTCGGTGTGTCGGCGCAGATCACCGCCACAATCAATAAGCGGAAATCGTTTATCGGTACGCCGTATTGGATGGCGCCAGAGGTGGCCGCTGTGGAGCGAAAGGGTGGTTACAATCACCAGTGCGACATCTGGGCGGTGGGCATCACTTCGATCGAATTGGCCGAACTTCAGCCGCCAATGTTCGACTTGCATCCGATGCGAGCGCTGTTTCTAATGTCTAAGTCAGGCTTTAAGCCGCCAACGCTCAAAGATAAGCCGCGATGGACGCCGAACTTTCACCACTTCATCAAAGTGGCGCTCACCAAAAATCCGAAGAAGAGGCCGTCGGCGGAGCGGCTGTTACTGCATCCGTTCGTTCATCAAACAGATCTGACGCGCAAACTCATGAAAGAGTTGCTCGAACGGGTGAACAATCCGTCGAACTTTAACGGAAACGGTCACGAGTTGGACCCCGAAGAGGAGTTAGTGTGCGAGAATGTGCCGCAGAGGATATCGTCGAAGCGATCGGTGCGTTCGCGACAGAAAACCAGATCAGAGATGCATATGGAGAGTATTAACTTTGAGGTTAGTGTTTGTGTTGATAATTCGTGTGTTGCGATAACGCGAGAACAATGACTCTCTCACGCGTGTGTTGTGATAGTGATATTCACTCTCTATTCTCAACTCTTATTTTTTAAATAAAAACCTTTATTTGTTTGTATTGTATTGTACTGATAAAAAACATATAAGTAGTATTAAGGAAACTAACTTTTCATTCATGAGCGTAGAAAAGAGCAGATGTTTATATGCTAATGAATCACAATCGCAGAGAGAAAAAAAACGGTATATTATTTAATTATTAACGGTTCAGTAATATGTGAGTCTAGCATATACTGCATAACTTATAAATATTACTTAATTGTCTAAACATTAGTTTCTGAAACTATGTCGAAATACCATTTCATTGTCCTCTAAATGGTTGTACTATTAATATTAAGGGATTTGACTTTTCGTTGTTATTATTTATGTTTATTTCGTGTGTGAACTCGTATTTAGATATTTATCGCGTTATGTTTCGCTAATCGATTATTCGTTTTTTCTTTCTCTCAATTTTGAAACTCTTGTTTTTATTTTATTTTCCGATTCACACGAAATTTCAGGAAAGTTTTAATTAACATTTTTACGATAACGAAAAAAAGTCGATTTAATACATTTATTTGTATTGAAAATATGCGAAACATCTGCATTTTTTCCGCACTCATAGCCACTACTACTGTCTTTCGGTTTGCATGTGTAACGGATTTTTTTTCTTCATTACTAATGGTAGTGTAATGCCAAAACAAAACAAAAAAATCTCTGGTTTACCGCTTCTGAGAGTAATCTGCTGCTGGTGTTGTTCGGCACATCCGGAAAATTGCTCTCACATTTTTCTGGTTTATAAATAATTCATACTTTCAGTGTGTTTCAAATATTTTTTTGCCCGCGTTTTGATTGATTGTCTCGTATACAAAAAATGTTATAACTGCTGTGTTTGAAGAGATTTTAATCATTCATTTAATATTTTAAAAAAGATCATACTTTTTTGTCATTAACAAAAATCTTTTCCTCAAAATCTAAATTAGTTCGCGTTGAAGTTTTTTGCTCTTATTTTTTCTGTTAATCTTTAAAGTGTTTTGTTTTAAAGTTGTTGAGGAAAAATTGTTGTGCTGGGCGTTAATTGAAATTCATTTATTCGAACGCATGTCATTAATATTTTAACAGAAAAAAGTTATTATTTATTTTGGAAAAAATTAATAGGTTATGTGTATCACAACCTTTGATAGCGAAATATTTTTTTCTATCAACTGTATTATGTATTCCTAAATTTTAGCACCACATTCTTATAATCTCCTTTCAAGTTATGTGTCATTTACACTAACATTAATATTTTCAAGAGAGTTCACTTCGAGGAGAGCTAAAAATAATTATTTTTATGTCACATCACTCGCTTTTTCAATTCATTTGCGCTTAATTTGCAAAACCCACTCGAAGAAAGTGGAAACTCTGTGTAGTAGTGTGTAATAAAGAATGCATTCTCTCTCTCTCTCTCTCTCTCGCATTTGTTTTTATCACACGCTCAACTGCCGCGCAATATAAACATTTCGTTTCACACATAAATCGCTTATATTACAACTGAATCTCTCTCTTCTTTCTCTGCGCTCATTAATAAAAATATAGGTACCACTGTTGACAGAATTATCGAGTGTCTCGGAACAAGAAAAGCCGACTGACGTGTCGCTGGCGTGGGGTATAAACGAACCACAATCGCACTGTAATAGCAACCACAGCAGCGAACTGCACACAAATAATTATGATCTCGCGACCGCTTGGATGGAAAACGATGCCGACAACGAAGCGGTCAGAAAGTCGTTGCTCGAGATTGTGGACGAAGAGCTGCTTCAACGGTAAGATCGAAACTATAGACAACTCTAGAAGTTGAATGTGTGTAAATGTATATATTTTTATTTTTTTTATATGAATTTTGATGTTTGTTTTATTTAAAGAATTGTTTGCATGCGTGTTTGTAAGCGTATAACGTTATATTCAGTTACTGTACCATTAATTATAAATATATAATTGTTGTCATATGTATTGTATATATTATTTGTGTGATGATTAATCAGCGGACATGAAGGCAGTCTTCGAGCGTTCGACAGTGCACTGCGTCTGTTCTCATCACAGTAAGCATGAAAAAAACCTAAACTCTTGAAAAAAAACAACACATAACTTACACACACCTAACCATTCATTTTAATGTACTCATTAATTTGTCATTTAATTTTCGTTTTATAATACCGGTATTTCATTATCTCTTAAATGAAAAAAACTTGCACACAAATCAACTTGTCTTGTCTTCTTAGGCTTTTTTCATATCTACTGTTTTTTATCTTTGATTTTTATATTTTAATAAGATTTTATTATTTATATATAAAATCAATACACAAATGTCAGATTCTGTATATTAATTGAAAATTATGTTTGCTTTCTTCAGGCAAACACTTCCTATTGAACCTCAATTCGGATCTCCATTAAAGGAACAGTTATTAGCGGAAGTGTTAGGTAATGACACGAAATCGAAACCAATAGCAATAGCAATAGTGAACAATAATGAACACAACAATGACGATATATTCAGTACACCGCCATCTACGCCTTGTCTCAACGGAAACGACGTCTCATCGCATAATACTGACAATAATAATAAAGTTGCTAACAATACAGTTACCGTCAATAACAGTAACGGTGTTTGTGATACTAGTGATAATACGAACGGCAAAACAGCCCCACCAGAGGCGCCGCCGCGAAGAAAAGACAAGCATAAAAAGATGAGCGACTCGTCATCGCCGCCGCGAGCGTCCAATGGCTTACCGCCGACACCGAAGGTCCATATGGGCGCATGCTTTTCCAAAGTGTTCAACGAGTGTCCGCTTAAGATCAACTGTTCGGCGAGTTGGATACATCCCGATACTCATGATCAGCACATATTACTCGGTTTGTGTCATAATTTTAATATTTCGCTTATACGGTAGCTTACGATATGTTGTTGTTACGGCTATTAGAGTCGAGAGTCTCGTCTCATTTGTATTCGCCGTTATGCTTGTTTTTTGCAAACAATTTCACGCTCTAATAACCGTTAATAACAATTATTTGCACTTTTGTTCTTAAAAGGAATTTTTTGCGTAACACTTTTTATACGTTACGTTAGCATTCAGTAATAGTAGTGTTTTGAATTTTTATGGAAAAATGATTTCCTTTTTAATTAGATTTTATTTGATAAAAGTTTTTTTTTTTTGGTTTTTTTAAAAATATAAACGCTTAACAAAGACTATTGTACTGACTTGTGTCGCAAAAAAGAACAATTAAATAACTTTTGATAATATTTTTAAAATTGAAAATATAGTAAAATTAAACTTTTATGCTAATTTCTCCTAAGTTTTATTATTATCACACACTTGAAAATAAAAAACACTTAATAACAGAAATGATGCATAACTTGATTTGATAGGATGCGAGGAAGGAATATACGACCTGAATCTGAACGAATTACACGACGCTTCGATCGAACAGCTATACCCGCGTCGAACCATTTGGCTGTTTGTCATCAAAAACGTGTTGATGTCGCTGTCGGGCAAAACGCCGTACTTATACCGACACGACTTACTGCAACTGCACTCCAAAAAAATGATGACTGGGTTCGGTTTATCGGACTCTGTCATCAATAGGATACCGGAGAAGTTAGTGCCGCGAAAGTTCATCGCCACCAGCAAAGTGGCGGACACTAAGGGCTGCACTAAATGCTGTATTGGCAGGAATCCGTACAACGGCTACAAGTATTTGTGCGGCGTTACGCCGAACGGCATATTTTTGATGCAGTGGTACAATCCGTTGAACAAGTTTATGCTGCTCAAGCAGTTCGAGTTTTATCTGCCGTCGAATTTGAACGTTTTCGAGATGATAATCACGCCGGACTTGGAGTATCCGATGCTCTGCATCGGCGTTAAGCGCGGCTACGATTCCGCACACCTCTCCCTCAACATGATTAACCTGAATTCGACTACGAGTTGGTTCAACACTGATCACGATTACGGCGACGGAACTGAAACCGTTATTCCGAAGCACGACACGCTTAATATCATTAATGTCACTCAATTGGAAAAAGACACGATTTTAGTTTGTTGTGATAGTGAGTTATTTTGATTTAGTTTCACTCTTACTTTGATTCTTATTTAAAAATTATTATATTTTTCATTATCACTATTATTTTTAGATTTTGTGAAATTAGTAACACTGCAGGGAAAGCTAAAGTCGAGTCGTAAACAGCCGGCAGAGCTTCACTTTGATTTTAAAATCGAATCAATCGGTAAATGTTCACACAATAAATAGTTTTTTCGAATGTTTTAATGTGTTTATTAGAAAAAAAAAATTTTTGGTTTATTTTTTGTTTAGTCTGTCTGACAGATTCAGTATTAGCGTTTCACTCGCACGGAATGCAAGGAAGGTCTTTCAAAAACAACGAAATTGTTCAAGAAATCGGTGACCAAAGTCGCAACTTTCGTCTGCTGGGCAGCGATCGTATCGTAGTTCTCGAGAGCAGAGCAGTCGACGACGCGTCAATGACGTCTGCTAGTAATCTGTATATATTAGCGGGACATGAGAATAGTTACTAGAAAAATATGAGATTTTTTTTTCAATTAATTTTAAGTTGAAATACACGCGTAATTTTTACTACCATTTAGAGAAGCAAAACAAAAACAAAAGCAATCAAATAAACAATCATTTCTGTAATTTTGTGCCATTTTTCTCTTTTTTGTCAATTAAGGCGAAAATTTTAATTTCAACACTAGTGATGCGCATAGAAGTAAAAAGTTTGAGAAAATTCCTTAAAAAGTTTTAACCCTTAACCGCTTGATAACATATTTTTTTCAATTCAGTTAAGCTCGAATAATTATTGTTCGATTTTCTTATATTCTAAAAAGTGAAATAAAGTTAATTTTTCTACCATAAGTGCTATGTTCCAAAATATTTTTTAGTTAATTGATAGTAATTAAAGATTTATAGTTAACCAATTAGAAACTCGTTTTCTTTATCGCAGTAAACAGTAAACCCTAAATTATAATGCGCTCATCTCTCACTAGTTTATGATGACATAGATTAAAAAAATTAGGAAAATTTTTTAAACTCATTTTTATTAAGTTTTAAAAAAATAATGCATTGGTTTAGAGTTGTTTATTGGTTATGCGATTATTATTATTTATTATTAATTTTTTTAGCTTTTATTGTTGGCTATTATTTTTTTAAGTTAAGCATACGACAGTTAACTATACTAAAGTAATAGAAGAAATTAAATTAAAAAAAACAAAAAACTCATTTAATTTATAAACGTATATATATTTATATAATTATATATATTATATATATAGTGATATATGATTACACGATATATATATTTTTATTTTACCGAAAATATGATTTTCTCGATTTGTAAATAATAAAACACAACAAACACAAACTGACTGTACAGTGTGACCACAAAATTACTACTACTACAACCACTAAAAACTATATCACAATTTAATGTTCAAAAATTTTGCGCTAAAAATTGAAGAATTATTATTGATTCATCATCTCATGTTAAAACTATATAATATACGTATTTCTCTAATAGTAAATTCATATATTTTTTCCGTTTGTTTTGTTTTTTCTTTTGTCTCCCAATTTTCATCATATTTTATCTGATTTTTAAAATAAATAGTTGTTTTTTTAGTTTTTTTTGTTTAGTTTAAACTATTTCGGCGAAAATAATAATAATAATAATAATTAACGTATTTATACAAAATCTCAAGTAATAAATATATTTTTCTTCTGTTCATTTTGTTACATTCTTAAATTAATGACATTGTAATTTAAAATAATACTAATAATTTTTAAAACAAGCTTTAATTTTTACCACATCCTTATATTTATATGTATACAACATTACAAATACTATAAATAGTGTTTCTATTATATGATTAAAGTGTAATTAATTGTTCAGATTTGTTAATAACGCAAAAAAAAGATATGCAATAAAGTTATCAAGTGATGAAATGTTGAACTCAGAAATTTGAAAATTACTTTTCGTTTAATGCGTTTACGTGTTTTAACAATCATTTTCAGTTAAACGGATAGTTTAGATATATTGTGAACTAAATTTAATTTGTGTATAACCTATTTAATTGCATTTATTTAATTTAAAGAGAAAAACTATTTTTTTACTGTCGATTTTACTTTATATATATTTGTTACAGTGTCAGTAATACTGATTTACAATTCACGTGAGATATCCTGTTCTAAAAATCAATTTTAATCATTAAACAAGAACGACACAGTCATATTGAGCTCAGTTTATAATATAAAATATATCAATGTTTTACAACATACGTATTACATGCAATAAAGCACAGACAGACACACACTATTTTAACTGCTGCTGCAGACTGATGTGTTGCGGACATACGGACGGACATCTCACATCCATAAGCTCTAATTTTTTTTCAAAACAAAGTGAGCTAATAAAATTTAAATAAAAAATTTTTCAGTCTATAATATAAATAAAAAGTCATAAAAAGTGAAATTATTCGCTTAGTTTTCCTTAGTTTGACCAGTAATCATTTTAAATGTTATTACGTGTAATTGTGTGAAGTGTGTGCGAATACAATACAATTGGTCAAAACGATAAGTTACACAAAACGGTGAATGAATCACTAAATTCTCACTTCGAAATCATTTATTATTGTATTTGAAACTTGCTTGTAATGATCAGCGAATGCGTATGCATTAGAGATAGTAAATCTAACTCCAGCTCCAATGGAATGGAGCTGGAGTTGAGTAAAATTTTGAAAATGGAGTGGAG
>JAQIVF010002313.1:0-11333 GCA_034698365.1 Steganacarus magnus | reverse complement strand
GCGTACGCCACAGCCAATAACATGGTTAGAGTTGTATCGCTTCCCAGCTGTGATGTGGTGTTCGAAGTGAACGTAAACGTGAATTACGTTCAATTGTCGCCAAAAAAGCGAATGTACTGATAGTGTGGCATCACTTCTCCGGTTCGTCGCAAAACAATCTGCATTTGTATGGCGTCCACACCGGCACTCTTCTCGCCGGTAATTAATGTTCAGGTCTGCCATCCATTCGCGTATTTGTTATTAATTTTTGATTTTGATCAGAGATGTGTCAGAAAAAGCAGTCTCAGTGTAGACTGGAATGGACTGCAGACGAATCGGTTTGCGTCAGACATCTCAATATGGAGTTGCATTTCTATCTCGAAAACGCGTTTAATAGATATGTAACGAAACTTGTGGCGCAGAAAGTGGTGGAATACTCGCTCGTCACTAACAAATACAACGGCAATCATTACCTGTCGTGTTACTCGACTGGAGTGAAAGGTCAGCCAAGTTTTGTGAAGCTATACCAATATCCGAAATTCGAAGGCATTCCTGTGGCTCATAAAAGTTTTTACAAAGCGGATGAAGTGAGGTTTAAATGGAATCAAAAAGGTATCATTTATTTAGTTATCCACTAATTATAATTGATTATTAATTGCGACAAATGTTCAGGCGATGCGATACTATGCCACTGCTCGACAGAGATCGATCAAACGGGTAAAAGTTATTACGGACAACAGTCGCTTCATTACTTAGATTTAAAGGGCGACACGTTTATCGTAACGCTCGGCAAAGACGGACCAATTCATAACGTGGAATGGATGCCGTCCGCCAAAGAAAGCATATTTTGCGTGATATACGGTTTTATGCCGTCGTTAGCGGCGCTGTTTAATAATAAAGGCGATGTAGTGTTTAAGTTCGGTGAGCCTTCCATGAGAAATAACATCTCGTTTAATCCGTTCGGAAGTTTGGTAGCGTTGGGTGGTTTCGGTAATCTTAAGGGCGGCGTTCAAGTGTGGAGTTTGAAGGAGAGAAAACTGATCTCAGAATTCAAGGCAACCGACACCACAAATATTAGTTGGTGTCCGAATGGCGTACACATCATGACATCGACAACAGCGCCCAGACTTCGCGTGGGAAATGGTTTCCGAATTTGGGACTATAATGGAAATTGTATTTATCAGAATATTTTTGATACAAATACTGAACTCTATGACTGTTTGTGGCGGCCATCGAGTGAATTCACTGAACCTGTTATTAAAGATGCGCCAAAAGTTGTGCAAACAGTTAAATCACAGGAACCGGCGAAGTATGTTCCGCCTCACCTCAGGACACAACAAAATGCTTCAAAATCAAACACTAAAGCAGCAAAATCAATGAATGCAGCGCCAAATCCAAACCCGTTAAGTGATAGGGAAAAGAAAATAAAGAATTTGAAGAAAAAATTGGAACAGATTAGTAAATTAAAGGAATTGCAGAGTTCGGGCAAACAACTCGAAAAGAATCAATTGGAAAAGATTACTAAAGAGGAGGAACTTCTTGACGAATTAAGTGAATTAAATTTAAACTGATTATTTTGTTTTGAATTTTTATCAAATGTAAAAATCATACATAATAAAAATAAAAGATTTTTTTATTAACAAATAATTTAACTTCAACTTGAATTTTGCGCAACATTTCGCGGCCATTATTTTCCCTACACGTATAGTTTTCGATAATATGAGAGATTTATTTTCAAAAATCACACAATTAAAGTTGGAATAAGTACCGGTACTAACTTTTTAAAAAACAGTAATAAAGATGAATCGCTAAATTGCATTATGCTTTATTATTGAGATTTTTAAAGTGATTTATGAAAAACATGAACAAAACGTTTTACAATTAGATAATTAATTTACTCTTAAATGATCGCATTATTTATAGAACACATTGCGGTGAAAAAATAGAGAAAAAACAAAACTTATTATAAAATAATAGATAAATTTTAATTAATTTTTTATAGAAAAAAAAACAAAACCCGAAACATAATTTATTTATCATTTTTAGAGTTATTTTGATATTTGCATAAAACGAGTTGTCGATAATCCTTGGTTCCCCACATGGAGGCGGCGTGAGAGTCGAGTGGACTGTCGAGATTGGGCTCAGCCAGCATTGACTGAATGGACAGTAAGAGAGTGCGCACGCCGTACAGCGCTGACCACTTGTCCTTCAGTATGTCTATGCAGATGTCTCCGTCAGCGTTGATGTTCGGGTGAAAGCAGTGCGTCACGAACGCCACGAATGGCGGACAGTACGGGTATTTCGGTGAAAACGTGAGCGACAGCTTGAACTTGAGGCCGTCGTAAACCGAGTCCTTCGGTCCGATTATGGTTGCCATCCATTTGAACAGATCGTCGCCCAAAGGAAATGCGGAGATATTTGCGTCCGAATGCATCACTAATTCCGTTAACTCTTTGTGAAGACGTTTTGTGGCCATTTTGCCGTTATATTCGTTTATCGTATTCTCTTCCGCCATTTCTAATGATAATGATATATGTTGTTCGAGTTAATAGATAATAATGTTGAAAAAGCAGCTTTCAATCAATAAACTACTAGTTAGTGATAGTTATAATGTGATTTAAATAGTGAATTGAATGCAATGTGATGTTATTAGTGAGACGTGAAAGTATATTTAAATTAATACTCAACCGCTATTGGTTACAAAGTGTAGTGCAACACTCAATCCAACCAATCAGAGTCGCGAGGGATTTAAAAAATTGTGTATGCGTTGTGTTGCGATGAGTGCATATGCCAGGCATTTGGTTTAACATATTGTATGTCTCGTACGCTTTTTATCATTTTTTTAGTAAACTTCTGAGATAATAAATATTTTGTGTTTGTCGTGTGATACGACTCGTATGTTTAGTCACACAGCAACAGGTGTTTGCACTCTATATCACCTGTGATGCGATACGGATTATATAAACTCGTTTAATTATTGTGAGCGTAAACTTATTTCAATATAATTTTGTGAATAATTCACAGTTTTTATGGGTTTAATAACATTTACTTAATGTTTACGTTGTTTCACTTATTTTGTGAGCATATGTTCAAAAATTAATAATTATTAGAACTGAATTTAACACTATTCTTAATTTTAACCTTTTTTGCACAAAAACTAGATATTAATACACAAAAGTAACGTTAAATGTTTTAAAGAAAATTCTTAAATATTTAAGTTGTAAATATTTTTTTTACTATACAAAATTTAGTTATATTTTTTACTTAACTATTTTGGCAACTATATGTACACTCGGTTCTAAACTTTTAGGGAGGGGTCAGCTCTACAGAATTTTAAATTTATTGGGGTCAAAACTCTTCGGTTTTAAGCGAGAATTTTTTCATGTTTTTGCTAAAAAATAAAGGTGTTTATGGTTTGGTTAAACCAATGGTTTTTTTAAATGGATTGGTTTGGTTTCATTATTTTAAAACTTTCATGGTTTACAATGGTTTTTGGTTTACGCAAAAACCAATGGATAAAACCATAAAACCATTTAACTTTATAATGGATAAATTAATGACATTTGTAGAAATATTGTCGTTTAAATCCAATGAGTTTTTGAGACCTCTTCTTAAATCCGGTTTGAACCGAAGTGTAAATATAGCTTCCACAAAACTACAAACTGCTAGCTATTCTCTAATTTTTAAATCATTTATTAAAGAACAATAAATATATAATATAATACGTTTTTCAATGCAAACGTAAAAAATCATGGTTTTTGGTTTTTTCTTGGTTTTGTTTGGATTGGTTTCGATAAAAATAATTTTTTCATGGTTTGGTTTGGACTAGAAAACCAAAATTATAGTTTGGTTTGGTTTCTGAAAAGTCAGACCATAAACACCTTTACTAAAAAATATTACACTAGTCTCAAAAACTCATCAGTTTAAACGATAATTTTTAAAGTCCGGTTTCCAGAGGGCTCGCCCGGCAAACACTCTCCCTAATTTAACTATGGGTACAGGTCTTGAAATTTGAAAAGTACCACAACAACAATAACAAATCAATGTCAGCGATTCCAACTAATTTAAAAAATGTCTCAGACTTCACTAAATTTCAATAAATACTCGTATTCGTGGACTCGAAGCTTGTCTATGACTTTTAAACATACTGTATGCTCAACGGTTAACATTTACTTTAAACTAATGATGGGAAAAAGCTCAGCTTGAGCTTAAGCTAGCTTAAGCTGAGCTGAGCTATAAGCTCGATTTTTTTAGATTCTCGGAGCTTAAAGCTCAAGCTCGAAATTTGGCGTTTATTGAGCTTGAGCTTGACAAGCTGAAGCTCCACGCCTTGAGCTTAATGAGCTTAAATTTACTCATAATAATGAAAACTAGTAATTTTAAACACATTTATTAAGTATAGCAAAATTACTTAATAAAATGCGAGAAAAAAATGTCTTTTGAGAATTAAAATAATATGAAATAAAATTTTTACAATAAAACACTAAAAATCAAATTAACCATATAAAAATGATTGCATCATAAGCTCCAAGCTCAAGCTCGAGGCATTTTTAATCTCAAGCTCAATTTTATTTAAATTTCAGAAGCTCAAGCTTAAGTTATATAATTTTTGAGCTTGAGCTTGACAAGCTGAAGCTCACCATTTTTGAGCTTATTCCCATCACTACTTTAAACTGTTTGAATCAAAAAGATAACAATGAAAATGTTTATCTCTAAACATTTTATGTGTTATTACCAGATTAAGATGAATGGTTTATTAGAGTATACCCCAATTTATCCTAAATGTCCCTAAATTGGTTCATTTTTATGCAATTTTTTTATTTTTAAAGCTTAAATTATTGTCTCAATTTTCATGTGTTTTGAGGGACATCTAGTTTATTAAAATCAAGAAATGTTTTTAGTCTAGAATTCAATACATTAGGAATATTGTTCATTAATATTAATTATCATTCAAATTAATTCATGTCAATATTTACAGCATATTGAGACTTCAATTCGCCATCTTTTGTGTACTCCACTCTTGTTTATTTTTGAAATCATCGAAAATTTTTAATAAATTGGATATTCTTTTAAAAGAAATCCCAAAATTCAAGTCATTTTTATTAGCTTCGTTAACTGCGCGCCTCTTAATTAAAAACAATGTAATTAAAGTTAATAAAACAAATCGAGTGTAATAAAAAAAATATTGAGTTAGAAAGCAACTGTTAATTTGTATAAAAGAAGTTGTAATCGCGTACTAAGATTTTCGAAAATAGAATTTTTACTGCCAACTATTACTTTAATAGATTACTAATATTAGCATAAAGAATAATAACAATTCATTGTTCGAGTTATTTTCGGCAAATGTTATTCATTAAAGTTAGCGTTCCATTAAAGTGACATTCAAATTGATTTTCTCGTAGCCCTTCATCTCAACAAAGATATCTCGTTCACAAAGTTTTGCTTCCGAAACGCGCACTTTGCAAACCCTTACCACACACTTCTATGATACCATTCAAAAACTGTGTGCATTAGTGTGAAATCGATTTTTTTATTAAGAATCACAAAGAATTTCCCCTTAAGTTAACTTAGAAGTCAGAATATTCTATATAGTTTTTTTGGTTTAGAATTGTATCAATGTTAATGCATTCGAGCAATACTTATAGATAATAATGATGAAGTGTGGCTCATTTAGTGTTTATTAGCGTATTATTATTATATTTTATCAATCAGTAATATATTCATAACTTGTGAAAAAATTAACGTCATTCATCAGCAGTAGAACTTTTTAACGTAAAAATTAATTTCGTAATTATTAGCGTTCTTATAGCAGAATTAAGAAAAAGCTCTCAAACGTGGCTAACTTTTAGAATCCAAAATCTTGAGAAAATTAGGGACCAATTTAGGCTAGATTTTGGTTAGAAATTTTTAAAAGTAAAGTTGAGTTTACTATCGGAAAAATTAATTACTATAACCATATGGATTTTAATAAAATATGAACCCATATTCAGCATAATTAAATTTATAGAAATATATGGTAAATTTTGTGCAACTATAATGCAAATAATTTTTGATATTTTTAGGATTTCTATTTTTTTAAGGAAAAATCTCGATCGACAGTATTTAACGTAAGGCACAAACCTGACAACTTTCGGACTCACGTTTCGGAGTAGACTAACAATTTCATATAAGAATATTTCTAAAAAAATCTTATTTATCGATTTAGTTGAAGAAAACCCAATCAATATAATAATAACCAGATTCTCCCAATGCTAAATTAGTTTTTTAATTGTTTTTTTTTTATTTTGTTATTAATATTTAATTATATTTTACCCAAAATATCAACATTTGCCTGCAATAAGCTTAATAATGCTTATAATCGAAGCTATATAAAACGAAAAAATACTAATTAAAATTAATGTATCACTTCTTAACTGCGAAGCCACACACAGTTGCGGAAATATTCTCAGTTAAAAACAACTTGATTGCCTCAAAAGTGTCATAAAACTCTGAACAAACAAAATACGCTCTAAGCATAAACTGTTCAAATTATAATTTATTTAAATGTGGCACAGAATTGAGTTTATATAACTCCTTCTACTTTGATATTACATTAAATACTATTTTTATTAACTCTTTTTAAAATTAGTATATGAGAACAAATTTTTAAAACGATGTTTTTCGTTATTTAACTTACAATAAAAAAGTATTATTATTATTATTATTATCCGCTTATCATTTTAAACTTCAAATATGTAATTATGAGTAATATTATATTCTCTACTATTACTAAAAATAGATCTATTTTTTAACTTTTCAATATTATTTAATTATAAAAATTTGAGTCAATTTTTTTGCTAATTAAGATTTCTATGAATAAATTAAATTAAATTATATTTAAATCACAAATATTTGTATTTGAAAATATACTCGTTCTCTACAGTTCGCTAAATGCTTAGTTCTCTTCGAAATTATTTTTTTAATTGTCATTAGTTTTCGCATTAAGCATATTATCACTTAAAGCGAAATTCATTTATATCCTGAATGCCTATAAATGATGGGTAACCTCTCGTGAAATATTTCAAAAATTACACCTCTGGAAAAAATATGACCGAAAAATGGAATGAATTCACCAGAAAAACTAACAAATTTTCAGACCCTTTTTATTATTTCACTAAAATTTTCAAAATATTTGGTGAAAGTTAACCCCAAACCGCTAAAGCTTTGGAACGTACCGTTATAACCGTTAGCGTTAGTTTCATCTAATTAGACATAATAATTTTATAGACCATAATAACATATTTGTAGTTTATAGCAAATCACTATCAAAGGCACATTCCTTTCTTTTTTATATATATAGATATACTATAGACTGATTCAAAGTAGTAATGAAACTAATAATATATAACACTACTTCTATTACCACATTCTTATCTATCCTATAATTTAGGAGCAAAAAAAGTTGGACATAATAGTATGATCGAAGTTATTATTAGTTTTGGCTAAGTCTAACTTATAAAGAAGAAGATTTTCGTTCGATTCATTCATTCAAATGTCATGTCACTCAGTGTGCGATCCATTTTCCTTTCTTCATCCATTCCTTTGCCTTTAATAGAGTTGTGCTCAGTCTCGAAGACGACGACGACGTCTTACACTCGTAATTAGCAGTGATATCGTTGCCATTATTTGTCTTCTCTTTTCCATCAATTAACGAATTCGATGCTGAAGATATAGACTCGATTTCTCCATTTTCGTCCAACTGTTTCGGAGCATTGGTTTGCAGCAATTCTTGCAATTCTTCACTTTCGTCTATTGGAAGAAGTAGTGAATTGGGTCTACCGTTAGCGCCTTTGTTGCCGCGACGGCGACCGTGTAGTGTTCGACTGTATTTTCGTTTTCTGTTAAATTGCCATTGAAATGTGCCGCTATTTAAAGATAAACGAGAATCTGATGAACCACTAACTGATTGAGCTGAACATTCGGTGTTCGGTGACGACGAGTGCGATTGCGATTGCGATTGCGGTGACAATTGCGGTGACAATTGCGGTGACGAAGAGTGTGACGAACTGTTCTGTGTCTGTGTCTGAGATGACGACTGTTTTTGTGATTTGTCATTACAATGTTTATGAAGTACACAACTGTTAGAACTTCCCGTTTTTGGCTGTGTCTGCAAATCAATCAATCACTAAATTAGTTTATTTTTTATAATTAATTTTTATAAAATTTAAAAAAGAACTTAAGAATTAACGATTAACAATGATTATACAGTATTATTTAAATTTAAGTTTTCAGAATAAATTTTTGTTGTTTCACTTTTATTTTTTATTTCTGTGATAAAAAAAACATTTTTAGTGAATAATGTTTTATTTACTTAAACGAAAATTAATTTTAGGTTGAATTAATTATTCTTTTTTGTAGTTTCAAAATAATGTCATTTATTTAACTTAGTTTTGGTGAACTGTTTTTTTTCTTACAGAAGACTTTTTCTTAATTTAATTCACTTTTTAATGCATTCTTTTGACAACACTTTTTTTCAAATAAAATCATACGAAGTGATCATTGATAGATAGAGTTAATTAGAAATTTTAAGCAAACAAAAATTGAACATTTCACTCTTCATTAACAAATACTGCGAATTCATTGCTAATACTGTACGAAAATAAAATTCATAAATGTTCAAAAAGAAACATTAATTTAAAAAATCCGAAAATTTAAATCTAATCTCGAGCTTCAAGTTTTAGACGATTCGCAATACGAGCACACATTTTAAAAGATAATTCACAGTACAGTATCATCAAATGAAAGCAAAACTCTTTCCAAATGGACTTGTATTGCTTTAAACGTAACGAAGTTTTAACATTGCTCTTCACTCTAATGTTATTTTTTTCGGGAGAAAGAATGTCAGAAAAGCACTTTAGGATATTAAATAAAAATTCTTTTCCATATCTTTGCCAACAATTTTGAAGTAGTGTAATATAAAGTGACAAAATGTCACGAAAGATATTAAAGCACTATTTTCGCAAATAACATTATACGTTGGTTTAGTAAACCGAAAATCAAACGAGTTCTCTATTGAGATGGACCTCAGTTTTATTGATTCAGAATTCCTGTTAAAAACAAATTCTTAGAGAGTGTGTTATTCTTAGAAATAATATAATACGGGTAAATATTTTATTAAAATTAAATAAATGGCACATATCAGTGCATGTTAAAGTAAAAATTAAATTTTAAAAATTTGAATTGAATTAATTTACAATTAATCACTTTAAAAAATTAGCTATTTTAGAGAAATGTTTTTTTAGCTCACTTCATATAGATGAAGGAGAGCTTATGGATTTGACAATGTCTGTCCGTCTGTCTGTCTGTTCGCAGTCCTCTTAAGTCCAATTTGTCTGCCACTTACAAGTTATATCTTAATACTTTGTAACATACATGCGACAACTTAATAATCTGATTAGTTATCACGTTATAAAAATACGATGAGTAACAATATGCTAAAGTAATAATTATTAAAATGTTTTAACACAATCCTAACAATTCATATGAAGTGAGCTCTTTATGAATGTGTCGTTCTTGTTTAATAGTAAGTAAAGTCGAAAGAAGCTAAATTCTAAGTTTTTTTATTTAAATTTAAATTCATTAAACTTGTTTAGATAATTATGTTCAGTTGATATTTGAAAGTAATTTGAAAAACTCGGATACTGTATTCTGTAATGTTTTGATTATTTAGACCATGAAAGTTGTTGCCATAAGCTTTGACTAAAAATGTCGGCTTTAATATTGAACTTGTACTTTGAGGCAATATTTTTATAGGAAAATAATTTAAGTGCTATAGAAATGTTATCTCATTTTTAAATAAATTTTTTTATTGAAGATGATGTTTGTTTATATTAACCAATAATTTAATCTCACTTTCAAAGGAATATGTAAACAATGTCTGTGTTTGGCAGCGTAACTGTAGACTTAAATTTTCTGATTCTAAATTTAATTAAATTTTAACTAAATTCTAAGTTTAATTAAAACGAGAAACTAATTTTTTAATCATAACTCTATTTAAATCTTATCATAAATGCATAAAATTTTATTATATAAACTAGCATTGGTAACCTTTAGAAAGGGGTTTCATTTGTCTATATTGGGAAATTCAAGTTTAAATTCAATTAGTGTAAAAAATAGTAATATTAAATTCGAAACCTGAATTCTATAAAAGATTCATTGTTGTATTAAATATTGTTCACTGAATATTTCTATACTTTTCAGTGAATAAATAATTGTTCGTGTGTTCAGAATTAAATGAATTTATATTTAATCCTTAAATTTTATTTTACACATGCATGTCAAAGAATTGAAATATTAAAATTCTTTGCGAATAGGAAAACAATTATATGTTAATTTAGTAATTTAAAAAATTACATTTCATATGCAGAATAAATTTAAATAATTAGAAAAATGTATAATTCAATAAAGAATAGATACATTCACGAAAGGATTGTCCTTTCAGTGTACCAATTTTAACCTACAAGTTAATTGACTTTTTACTTGTTTTTTTCAACTAACCTAAATTGAAATATTGCCCATTCTAGACATGCAATTTGTATTTCCGTAATTTAATTAATATCTTATGATAAGATACTTTGAAAATTTTGAGTGCAAATTAAATTTTTCATTAATGTAAAGAAATTGTGTATTATATCTTTTATGTTACAAATTACAATAGTAAAATATTTTATAATTAAGGCACGCAACCTAAACAACTATAAATTAATATAGAGTATGCATTTTTTAAACTATAAACTGCACGTTACTTCGTTCTTTATTAAAACACACGTTACACATATTGCCATTTACCCGCATTAAGGCATTGGCTATAACTTGGTTTCCCTCAACTAAAATTAATTTTAAAGATACAGTATAACTGTTTAAAATTATTAACACGTTCTTCGAAATAAATTTTCAGTTACAAAGTGATTATTAATTACAGCTGAAATTGCAATAAATCGCTGGTGAAAAGAATGGTAGTATATCTGGTATACGTATTAAGTTTATTTTTAATTTGAAAGCTTTCTGTTTATTAAACGCTAATTAAAGCAATTATTGTTCGTGTAACACAATTTTTAGCTCACTTTATATATAAAGGAGATCTTATGGATTTGACAATGTCCGTCTGTCCGTCTGTCTGTCCGTCTGTTCGCAGTCCTCTTAAGTCCAAGAAGTCTGCCACTTACAAACTATATCTTAATACTTTTTAACATACATGAGGCAACTTAATAGTCTGATTAGTTATCGTTTTATAAAATTACTATGAGTAACAATGCTTTAAATTAACAATTATTAAAACGCTTTTAACATTATCCTAACAATACTTATGAAAGTGA
>JAQIVF010002312.1:0-11337 GCA_034698365.1 Steganacarus magnus | reverse complement strand
ATAAATTTATAACTTAATAGTAGCTTTCAATAAAAAAGTCATAATAATTATTAATAATCATTTGGTTTGTCACTCAATATGGAAATAAACTCCGAAATATATTGTTATATAATTTAAACCGTATTTCATAGCCGTATTTCCGTTCGATTATTTGTTGTATAAAATGCAGGCACACCAGCATTCTCTAGAGTTACCTGTTGACCACTCACCTAAAAAACATTAAGTTAATTACATGCAGAAACAATTATTTTTCGATAAAGTTAAACTTTTATTAATTACTAATTAATTTTGAAATTATTTTTATTTGATTCAATTGAGGAGAATGTTTTAAATTTTAATTGTAATTTTATAAGATCTCTTGAAATTTAAAAAAATATGTTAAAAATGCGTTTTAATTATTTTATAAAATAAATAAAATAATAAATATTATAATAATTTTTTGAAATAACAAACTAACAAATATTACTCTCTGTAATGTTAGGTAAAGTTGTAGCGAAACATCTTTATTGTTATGATCTGTTAAGTAGTGCACAACACAACTGAACACAACTGTGCACAACACGAGTGACACTGAAATATATTGATGGCACATAATGTCAACATCACATCCATCGCGGAAAAGAAGTAAACGAAGGCCAGTGTTATCAGTATGGAAAGGGTAAGGCAGAGTACCTGATGCGGACCTTGAACTAATACTCGTGGCCGTGAAAACGCTTCATCTATCATTTATACTATCATTTATTGATCATAAAATAATTGACTTGAGTACATTTAATAGTGATAACATAAAACTGAAACTTACAATAATACGTAAGAGTTTTGAGTATGAATTTAAAAGCATATTGGAAACATGATAAGTATATAATAAACATATAAAAAGCCCATATTGAATATATAAAATATAATATATAAAATATGATAATATAATATAATATATAATATTTGGATAATGTATAACCTGATATTTATAAGACAGGTGTATATATAAAAAAAATTCATGTTATATAGATAAATCGTTAATTATAAGTCACAAAAAAAATTACAAATAAATGGGTTAAAAAATACAGAAAATTGGTATGATATTTAATAATTGAAATTAAAAATATGACTATAATAAAAAAAATTGAAAACAAATTAAAACATGTATGTGATTAACGTATGTAAACAAAGTCAGAATATAATAAAATAGGAATTTTATTAATTCTAATTTTATCGTAAATAGAAAATATTAGAATATATGTTATGATATAAAATAAAATAATAATAAGTGGATATCAAAAAGTTATGTGTATGGATCAGTGTTATGTTATGGAGTAAGAAATTATTGTTCCGGAATATGTTCGTGAAAGACATTGAAGTTACCGATTTCAATGCCTACTCTGTCATTGACAACATAATCACGTCTGACTGTTAAGTTTATATTTGACATCTCCTGGCCAGCACCATAGCGTCTGTCGAGAGCTCTGGGTGGTATATGTGCAGCATAGTTAATGCCAATATGGTTTGATATGACAAAGCTGTCTGAACCCTCGATTGGTATAAGTGAGATGCGGTGGCTGAATGTTCCGAAAAGTAACTCCAGAGAAGGTGGTAATATGTTATAAGGTACTTCAATTGGAACGTTGATGTCATGATTTTGGGGAATATCAATTGGGATGTGCAACGCATCTCGTAGTCTTTCAGTGAAGTTTTCAATTGGACGCCTTCCACGAGGGTATCCCCGACTTCCTCTACCTCTTCCTCTACCTCTGTGTTGTCGTACTCTATTTGCATCATATGGAGCTGAGTTATTGGGATTTCTTGCATAATTACGGTGGATGATTGGAGGTATGTTTTCGATGTGTGAGTCTATATAACCATTTCTGTTGTGTGTGAATATGTTTGGTAATGTGCTTGTCATTGTCGGGTTGTTTGAGATGGTAAGATTAAGTGGTGAATCACGGCTGGAGTCTACGCTAAAAATAGTTGAGTTATTGTCGTTACGTTGTCGGAGTGTGGATGAATTATTAATCGTGATAATATGAGAATCTTGTGATGAAGAATCTTCTGATTCAGTAAACAGTGGTAACGCATTCATGTTTAATGAGACTAACATAAAATTAGTATAAATGAGAAAAAAAATTAATCAATTCTAGTTTCACAATGCTTATATATTTTTCTAAAAAAATTCCAATACCATAGTAGTTATGTACAATATGTATGGATAAATATAAGTCACAATACATAATTGAATACACTATAGTATTAAATATTAATTTAGATATACAAAAAGTATACAATAAATACTAACATTATAATATAATAATATATTTTAAATATCATAAAAAGGTACTAACATTATAATAAATTGTTATAGTGTTCTAAATGTTAGGAATATAAATTTTGTGTTATAAATTAAAAATAATAATAAAATATAAATTCCAGGAGATTAATACAAAATTACCTAAAGATGTTTATTATGAGTTAATAAGATGATATGTAAGTCAAATTGAGTTAATGTCAAGTGAACAAAAGTATAATAACGTATTAATAAAACTTTTCTTAATTATAGAATTTGATGTTATTGTATTCTGGCACAAAAAAACAGCGTTATTGTAAAGACATGTGAATAAAGCACAATCTGTATGATTTCGTTGAAGACTTGGTTTATATCTCTGTTTGAATAAGTCAACTGACCAGCACCACCAAAATAAGATAGAGTTAATAATCAGTTTGTGTTTATCATTTGTGTTATGTGAGAAGGAGGCGCAAGATAAAGAAACACCCAAATTTAATTCGATCAGCAGTTTGTTTTTGGCTAACAAATTGCAATCGAATAGATAGTGATTTAGTGTTAGACTGTCTAGACGGCAAATCTGGCAAATATGAGTAGAGTTGATATTAAATGCATTTAATAAGAGTCTAAATGGTATTTGCATGTTATGTATGCAAACAATTGCACCATTAAATTTAAATTTATTGATGTGTGAATTTGATAAAAACAGATATATATCACTGAGACTGTGCTTAGAGTTGAAAGTGAAGGTTAGAGCGTCTGTGTTAAGGACTTTAAGAGGAGAGAGGAAATGATCGTTATTAATTGAACGTAAGTATGTAATAAAAGATTCGCATGATTCTAAACACCTATCTGTGATATTATTAAAAATATTGAAAACTCTATCATTATTATGAATAATATCGTTAACATTCTTAATATATAGTGCATGCAGAATTAGAAGTGGTGGTAATATAGGTAGCCCTACCATTCTTATATCACTCGCATATGCTCTACAGTTGGTCCAAACATGGTCTGGCCATAGCGCTGTAGATATTGTATTTTCTAATTGTCTTAAAGATAGGGTTGGGATTACTGGCCATAGGTTCAAAAAATATTGTAAGTTCGCTGCCACAATAGAATTTATAATGTTTGCTCTGCGCTGTAATTGTGCAAAACTCATAAATTTACGTTCACTATTTAATGAACGTATAACCTTTAAAAAAATGCTATTATAGTTGTTTATGCATTTATGTGAGTCAAATGTATATCCTAATACTTTTATAGTAGAAACATTTGGAATAAAACTTAAAAGGTTAGGTAAGCTATTATTTAAAGCAGTTATAGACATTTTTTCTAGATTGAAAACTAAACCTGAGAAGTCACTGAAGCGTAACCATATGTTATGGAAGATTATCCACTGATCATATGTATCTGTGAAGAAAATAATGTCATCAAAGTAACAGAACACTTGGTTTGGGAATATTTTAGAAATATTAACTAAAAAAACATTAATGCATAAGAGAAATAACTGAACACTGAGATTGCAGCCCTGTTTTAAACCGCGTTTATTCTTAAAATCCCTGGTAAAGCAATTTTTAGAAATTTTTAATCTACAGGAGCTATTAAATATAACCTCAGTTATTTTACGTAGTAAATTATTCCTAACACCATTGCCTTTTAGCACATTCAATACAAATCCGTGATAAAGCGAATCATATGCCGCCTTAATATCTAATTTAATACAATAATTGTATTTATTTGTCAGAATCAAACCATATATTAAGAATAACAACGAATTTGGTTTATGGTTTGTTTTATACGCAAATTGGTTATTTGAGATATTAATTTTAAGAATAGGAGTAAACATAGTGGAGAACATTTGCATGTATATTTTATAGATTGGATGAGAGACAAAGATTGGTCTAAAGTGTTCCGGTAAATGTGCATTTTTTATTTTTGGCAATAATGTAATATCGGATCTGCAAAAAATACGTGGCAATCCGAAATTCACTAAATGGATTAAAAAAGAGGTAATGATATTGTTCTCGTGTATTTTAAGCATGCGTAAAGTTCTAATCGAAAAATTATCATTTAAATGTGAATCAGGTTTATGCAATGAATTAATTGCTACTATGATGTTATCGAGTGAAAATGTTCGCCAACAAGAAGAAATATGTAAAAAAATGGGGTATGTATTAAATTCAATGTAAGCTCTGCATTCAGTAGTGCATACTTTGCCAGAATGTTTAAATTTATCTTTAAAGAAATTCAAGAATACTTCACAGTTGTCTAAGTTAATAATATTTGTGTCTAAACTTGTTAGGGATTGTTTTTTTGAAAATAATAGTCGTTTTTTGACAAATGGGGAATCTGAACATTTATGATTGCAAGAGGCAAATCTTGACTCAAAAATCACCTGTAATTTAGAGTATAGATTTATTATTGAAAACCATACAGATATAGGGCTTACTTTAATCAAGTCTATATCTAGATTTGCCTGAGTAAGAATTTTGTTAAAGAGTTCCGAAAAATCATTTTCTAAAAACATACACTTATGGTAAGTATTACCTGAGATAAATGACATGTCTCTTCTAGAGATGGACAGAGCTAAGTGATCTGAGTGTAGACCTCTACGGTATAGTAATTTAAATTTATCTAATATTCTATTAGAGACTAAAACGTGGTCTAATCTAGATGCTCCAGTATTGTAGAAGAATGTGAAATTTTGATTAATATTGGTAGAATGTAATTCTGATACATTCAAATACCGCATAATATCGTTCATATATTCAATTTGTGGTATTTCAGACCTATCCCTAAAAATTAGTCTTTGTTTTATGTTTAGTATTAGATTAAAATCTCCTATTATTAGATAAAAAGGTTTATTAAATTTGCAGTTAAGGTAAGTTACTAACCTATGAAATTGAATTAAATACTTTTTGATACGTCGAGGAAAATAAATATGAATAAATATAATAGTAGTATTAAATAATTCCACAATAAATACTTGGTAGACATTATGCGATAATATAAGGTTGTGTTTAATATTATTATTTATAGCTGTAAACATGTAACCATTTCTATTAATATATTGTGTAAACATATTGTTATCAATAGAGTTTATGCAAGCATGTGAGCGATATTCTTGTAGACAAATGATAATGTATTTATATGTGAGTCTGCGTACGATTCTGTTATAGTCTGTATGGTATGCGTGTATGTTCTGAGAGTATAGGCTCATAATTCTGTGGAGATAAAGAAATGAAAAGTAAATGTAATAATTAAAATTTTAATTTTTAGCTTATATGGCATCGGTTTACATGATATATGTGATATTATTGGAAAAGTGATAAACGAGAATTAAAAAAAATTGTATGACAATATTTTAAAAGGTTAATTAAATGTTAATAAAATAATATGTTAATAATACTGTTTAAAATATAAGTAATTTGATGATAATGTCCGAAAAAGTAAATACTAAAATATATATAAATAATTATAGGTGATAATTCAATATAAGAGCATATAGTTGTAAAACAAATGGTTATTATGAGGATATGTAAGAAAAAAATAAAAAATGTATATGTTTTAGAAATCAAACGCATGAAAGAGATCCATAATAGCACTTAATATTTTATAATAAATGAAGAATATTATAAGAAAGTGCACTAAATAACTCTCGCAGACACTGTTACAGTATATCTCAGTGTCTGAGAGGTACTGCATGCACACAATGATATACAACATAAGTATATACAAAAAGCATTCACTCATTCTCAACATAGTTATGTTATACGCTGTATTATAACTGGAAAAGTGATTGGTATATGTAAGATGTGTTCTTATATAATATGTAAGGAATGACAATAATGACACAGCAATAACACCTGTGTAGAAAAAATTGTTAAAAAAATTTGTCTGTGAATATATATATGTTAAAGTAAATGGAAAATCTGATAAAAATTATGAATGTGAAAATAAAATAAATGCAGAGTAATAATATAATACGAAGTAATGTCATGACAACAACTATACCACGGACTGTAAAGCTGGTGAACTATCGTTCTGATAAAACCAAATCAAGTGAAAAAGTGTTGTGTGTTATCGTGTGTGGTTAAAATTTATCTGCGATCAGTCGTGATTATCTGTAGTTGTGATAGAGAACAAATAATTATTATAGATAAAAATGTTAATTATAGTACCGAAAAGTAAAAACGGGTAATCTCTATGTGCCATAGCAACATGAATTTGTATTAAATTTCTATGAACGCTAGTGGTATTACAGTACGCGCATTGATATTCTCCTCTGTGGTGGTTATTACGCGAGCCAAATAAATCCCAATATCGTGCATCACTGAAAGGTTGTGACCCACGAATAAAGGGTCTAATATTAATTTGTAGTATTCTTTCGCCATATACATTGTTAGCATGAATGAAATTATTGTGATCAGAAATTTGATGAACGTAAACATGTTCAGGAGAGAAGCCATCAAATGAGCATATGTTACAGTAGAAGCGACGGTAAATATGGACATGTTGGACATGATCACATAAATTGCGTGCTGAAGTTAGGATATTATGATCGCGAGCGCTTTGATTAGTAAATCCTTGTCCAATATTAATAATTGGGTAACAACTAATGCAGAACATTTCATTCGGAAAGTGATGTCGCAACATGTGGTTTCTAAAGTATGCCATACTATCTATAAAGCCTCTGTTTTCTAACTCATCAATTGTGAGTCTTTCAAAGCATAAGCATCTGTGTCTAAAGCGCAAAATGTTAGTGTTATCCATGAAACGTCTAAATCTAACACTTTCAGTCCTTTCTATGGACCATAAGCGCACACATTCTTCTACTTCATTACCCAGTGGCCATGCATAACGGGTAATATTTTGTGGGAGATTGCAGTTATCTCTACCACCTCTATTAGCAATCAGGCGATCAGCATTAATAGGGTGCACATCAAATTCGTGAACCATAGGTTCGCATAGGCTGTTGTCAAAGTGGTTCATGATCTGCATATTAGAGTCATCAATATTGAAACGTCCAAATCGGTCCACACGAATCATAGTTATAATGAATATATAAAACTAATATTATGATGTGAATTGATGAATAGACTAACTTATATGGAACACACACAAAAAATTCCAACAAATTTCAATATACTTAAAAAATAACTAAGCTTAAGCTAAGAGTGGATTATCAATTTAGAAGTGACTCACATACATAAAAAATGCATATACTTTCAAATCTAATAACTAGATCCAAACTAAATGTGTGTTTCTTAGGATTTAAAATTTATATGAATATAAGCAGACAGCTATCGTAAAGTTATAATGTAACTGCGCATAAAACATAAAACCGTAATGAGAGAACATACCAAAAACACCACAGAAGTAAGTATGATCGCTTATGGCTATGAGGGAGTACCAAAAAATAATTGGTGCCGTATTTCTGACGCATATATAATATTTGAAAGAAATAGTAGTCAAACGAATAAGTTATAGGGACAAAGTCTCTATTTATGTTATGTGAAAAAAAAATTAAAGTATTGGTCATAAATATGCTAACTATAAGTAATTCAATTGATGTGTGATATATTAGTCGTGTAAAACAAATCATTAGTATTATCACACTTGTTTATACTAGAAAAAAAATATAGTATTTCAGTAATTAAATTAGGGGTGACTATGTCTTTTTAAAGCCGCCCGACTGCAATACAAATATTAAATATCGTATACTATGGTACAAAGTTCCAAACCAAAAGTAACAACACTCACATTCGCATATGTGAGTGAAAAAGAGGGTTAAATTAAAAGTTAAACTATACAACTAAGGGAACTTCAAAGTGGGTCAAGTCTAATGCCATCTTTCAAATCCCCTTAAATTACAATAAATTACAAAAAAACGTATAAACAGTCAAATTTGAGTGAGTAAAAAATAATCAATCAATTGTGTGTACAAATAAATATATATAAGACAAATAAATAAAATTAGAAGAGTACATGTAAAGTGACAGTTAAGGTTTCTCACAATGTTTATATCAAAATTTCAATATTACTAAGAAGTATTAAAAAAATGGGAGAGAAAAAGAAAAAATCATTATACCTTACATAAGCTTGAGAGTAGTAATAATCCACAAACTGTTAGTACAATCTTGATATATCAACTTAAAGTTAGGATAATAGTCACAACATGAGGAACTGTCGCAAATAGGTGTTCGAACGATAATGACTACTGTGAGATAATTAAGAGCTAACTCTGTGTTTTATAGTAGTTGTTAAATAAAGTAAAGAATAGAAGTAGAATAGACATATGTATGTCCGAGACTGCGTACAGAAATAGCCGTAACATAGATTCTAAGAAATTGCTAGATAGAGAAAAGTGCAATAACCACACACACACTTAATCCCCACACACACCAACACAAACACAATACACAAATTGCAAACAACGTTCATTACATCACAAATAGATTTATTGATTAATCAAATTGTCCGTATAGTTATGTACCCGTAAACAGAGGGCTAATTAATATGAGAAAGTAATGGCTAACTATACAAAACAAGCCGACATTCCGTTGGGTATCGGAATGTCTCCACCCTTCTCAACCATCTGTTGATCGGGCAAACACAAAGTGCGATTCTGAGAATTTAGTAGAACTAAAGGAATAGTAGGAAAGTACTAAAAAAATATAAATTACTAGAAGGCTTAGAGTGTCAAAAAAAATACATTATTTATATAATATAGTGTGTACAATCATTAAAAAGGTTGACATAAAGCTGAACAACATATGTTATGTATTGTGATGTAATGGCTTAACAGATTGTTTTTAATAGATATAATTTTCAATACTTTGCTTTCAATACTATAACTTAATACATAAACTTTGGTCGGAACAAATATATATATAGATGTGTGTTGGTTACAAGGTATATGAACTCATTAGTAGTACTATTTCCTGATCCATACACATATGATTATATTAATTAGTAAATCCCCAAAAAAAATAAAAGTGTTGTAAAAAAGACTAAAAACTTAAAAGAAATGAATGAACAATACACAAATCGTAAAAAAGATAAATACCTGTACTACACATATATACTGCACATATTTTAACATAATAGGATGAGGTAATTATATATTCTTCTTAAACGTAAGCAAAGTCGGCCTCGATTATGTTTAGGAATCTGATAGAACAGCCATCCATATAAAATCGCACATACTTGTGCTAATCGTCTATATTCCTGTGAATTCATATTAAGTGATGTTAAGACATCATTAGATGATTTATTTCTGGTAAAGATATCATCTAATATTGTTTGTATGGTATCAATTTCGTAATCTTTAAATAAATCATTATTTGCAGGTATGATATGTAAACTATTTAAAATAATATTTTTCTGGACACAATTTTTTATCATACCAAATGGAAATGAGTGATCGTCAAAGCTATCAAAATTAAATTTGTTACCATTTTTTTGTCCGTGTAATTTTTTAATCCATACATTTTCATCTTTGGTAAGTGATTTCATTAACGCAGTATTGTTATTTGATGATTTTGTGGCATAAACTGTTGATGTATTTTTGTGTTTTAACGTACCTTTATGTGAACAGTAATAGTTAGCATTACGTAATGACGAAACTCCAGCTAAACAATTGCGTAATATGTTTGATGAAGAAAACTCAGGAGTATTAGATGTTGTTGGTAACAATTGTTGATCCATATGTGCAGCACTTTCACTTTCACTAATAGATGTGTTAGTATTAACAGGAGGTATAATATGTTGTTTTCTATGTTGTGAATGATGATTAGTGTTACGTTTTTCATTAAAGTTGGGGCACTTTTCTTTTCTATGGCCTGAAGCACCACAGAGATGACAAGCATGTGCTTTTAACAGTTTAAATGTGATATCAGTGGCGAGTTGTTTATCATATAAGATACAAGTTTTACGTATGTTTGAGAAGTGTAGTCCATTCTTGAGAAAAGCTTTAACTGATACATTACGAGTAAATCCTTTGGAATCCGACATACGATGTGTGGACAATATATCTAATGTGTCACCAAGTTTTTCTTTAACAATCCATTTAACTATTTCAGGTTTGAAATAAAGCGGCACTTCTATAGCAATTAAATCTAATGGCAGTTGCGATGTAAAGCTTGCACAGATTTTGGTATTATTCACTGATATGCCATTACTGCATAAAATATTAGCATCCGATGTGTTTTTTATTATAATGAAAAAACCATTTGGGCGTTTTGTAAAGTTATATACTACTTCATTAATATCATTAACTTTTAGAGTTTTACATAATGCAGTGCACAATGTGTGTTCATCATTGATGTCATTGATGTCAAAAAATATTGATGAGTCTTCAAGGTTGATGTGAGAAAGTATAAACTCATCCATGAATATGTGGCAAATATGTGTAGTCAGATATGATTGTAGCTAATAATTGTAGTATTGATAACAATAATAAAAAATAATATATGATATATATATATAATATATATATAAAATATAATATATGATATATAGAAATATCTACAATACTGACACAATAATGTGTGTCTGAATGTAAATAATATAGTATATTGTAACATAAGAAATGCTATGTATAGCACTAAATTATATACCGTATATACAAAAAATACACACTGTACAGCACTAAACACCCAAAAAAAAAAGTATTTGCTTAGAATTATAGTACACTAACACACATTAACATTTAATATAGTTTTAATGGCGTAGGTATACACTCTGAGGCGTACACATTTTAATAAGGAATTTAATTGGATGATGTAAATAAATACTTATAAAACATTTCGGCATAGATTGGCCTTCACTATAGTTATGTTGTGCCAGTTTCGTTATGCGAACGACTCAACAGGAGATTCAGTTCATCCTAACCTTGGTTGCTAACCTGTAGGACACAGCTGTACAATAGGATAACAGCGCACGCATTACTGCGGTCGATACAGTTGTGTGAATGTGTTAGCGTTATATCTTACGTCAATTGGTGTAAAAGTTAGTTATTAAAACATCTCGCGAGAGAAAGATTAGAAAGTTTTGCA
>JAQIVF010002311.1:0-11339 GCA_034698365.1 Steganacarus magnus | reverse complement strand
TTACCGTGCCATTACCGGAGCTAAATTTCAATTTCACTACCGTACCGCGTTAATGAAACGAAATTTTCAATCACTAAACGATACATAATGAATGTTAATGTAATACTGGTAAACATATATAATAATGCGAATACTTTTATAGACAAACAGCGAACTATGAAAGCATTCATTACTAATAAGTCACTGAAATGAATACGAAAATGCATACTAAGAGTGATGTGACTGAGAGTTCACATACACTACAGAAACACTGATAAATTAGTTCACTTTGATTTACTGGTTTGCGAATTATACGAATTTTGAAAGAATGTGCTAAGTTTTGGCCCGAAAAATTTTATTAAAAAAAAACATTTATCAATTACTCTAAATAAATCCCGTTATTACTAAAAAAAGAACTGCGGAAACATCAAAAGACAGACGCACAGAAAACCCAAATCCGATAGTTTTGATTGATTTCATCAGTGGAGTTAAAAATTCTTACACACAATACTTTTTTTTGCGAAATATAATATAATTTTTTCAAATCAATGAACTAAAATTAAATGTGTGTTACTATTAAATCACTATTTAAGTTAAATGAAGCTATAAAAAAACTATATTGTGATTACCATTGTTGCTATGGGTTTCATAAAAAAAATCAATACCATATAAACACAAATTCTCTAGTCATTTGTCATTAAAACATACAGTATTACCGAAATAAAAGATGACTAACATATATCGGTGCAAATGCATAATAATTGGTGATTCGACAGTCGGCAAGACCTCAATAGTCAACGCAGTGTTTGACTCATCGAAAAGCAAATTTTCGAAAAAATACCTGATGACAACAGACATCGCGGTGTTATCGAAAAAGTTTTCAATTCCTAACACCGAACTGACGCTCGAAATATTCATCTACGACTGTCCGGGAAAGAGTTATTACTTCGACTCAATCCAAAAACTTTACTCAAACAACAGCATCACACTAATTGTTGCAGTGTTTGACGTGACAAACGAGCAATCATTTCATTCGCTGCAGAGACTGCTCAAAGAAATCACGAAAACAGCGAAAATAGAATCAACGATTGGCGTAATATTGGGCAACAAAACGGATTTGTCTGACTACAGGATTGTGTCGGCCGAGGATGGCATTCAATTGGCGAAAAAGTTTAAGATTAGATACTATGACTGCAGCGCCAAACACATGACTGGCATCGATGACGCGTTTCTTCACTTGACCACCAATTGGCACGAAAATTATTTTTCTGTTATCAGATACTAAATAATAAACACACGATAAATATATTCATCAAAACTTATTGTGTATTTATATTTTATTTGTTTATAAATTTTAAACATAATAAAACATTTATTGATAGTCTAAATACAAATTTGTTACAGAAAAAATATTTAAAGCATTTTTAATTTAACATAACTTTTCGCATTCCGTTAATTCATTCCTAATATCGATATACGGCTGCATCAACGCGTCCAAATAACTGACCCGATTGTCGTCAATCGGATGTATATAAAGATAGTGAGTTTTATCCACAATTTTTTTATTTTCGCTATCATTTTGTTGTTCAACGCGTTCGCCGCTTAAACGCGCGCTCAACTCGCGATGTTTGGCGCAAAACTTGGGCGACTCTCGCGTGTCGAAGCACGCTCTGGTCATCAGTTGCAAACCGATGCGATCCGCTTCCTGTTCGAACACTTGCTTGTAGGGCAACGCTCGAAAGGTGAGCACGAATTGGAGAAACTCCTTCAACCGTTCAATAGCCCAGTCGTCCATTTTGAGATGTACGGTCGGGTCATAGCTAATTACACTGTACATTTTGGGTAAATAGATGGCCAGCGGAAACAAATACCACGGCGTGTGCGCTGTCTATGAAAACATTGTTGTATACAAATTGTTTTAAAAACACAAGCATTTTTTAAAGTGAAATAATAAGTTTGTTTTATACAAACCGTTTCTTTTCTGTGGCCGAGTAACCAGTGGGCGAACGCGTGAGACAGCACGTACGCCAATTGGTGGTCATTGTCGCACATTTCCAGCACTTTACTGAACACGATAACGGTGGTGGTCTCGCCCACCACTACAACGTCGCTCGTATCGTTATCGTCGATCAGAGCGGCGACCCATGGCTGGCCTTCAATGCCTTCGATGTCGTCGTTAGCCGCCATCAGTCTATTGAAACAATTATCCAATCGCTGTAATCGGTGGTCAGTGGGCGCAACAAATTTTTCGATATATTTCTTGGTAAGTTCGGCTATATATTCGTTTTCTAAGATTTTTTCGGTCCCTTCAGATACAACGGAAACGAGAAAAAAAAACTTACTCAAGTAATAAAGTTAGTTATTGTTTTATTAAAAAATAGGTAATAACGAGACAGAGTGAGTAACAGCCATACTTTCCGGCATCGAAATAATGCACTCGCGACCAGTGATCTTATTGTTGTCAACGGTCATTAAAACAGAGACACATACAACTATGCCAATCAACACAAGCTGATAACCAATTTTGATGCCGAACGACGCGTATATATTCGCGCGTCGCTTTGGCGGCGTTTTCGCGTACCACTCGGCTAATTCGCTGAACAACAAACAAACAAAATAAAAATAATAAATAAATAAACTAAATATTATTAAAAGCAAAATAATTTTTTTAATGAAATCGCGAGAAATGATTTTACTTTAACTTTCTAACCACAATAAATCCGCTCGTCTTCGCGACCGGTCTATCGGGTGGTGGCGTCAACACGTCGCTCAAGTACTTCGCCGGTACCAGCAATCTGTCGCCTCTAATACTGCCGCCATCACCACCACTACTACTACTACTGCCAGCAGTGGCTACTGCTTTGGCCACCGCTTCTTCTTTTTCATTAATATTTTGCTGTTTACTTTGATTCACCGTAATGTTAGTATTAGTGCTGTTATTATTAGCGTTGGACGAGAAATATCTTTCGCTATTATTGGCTGAGCCGTCAAACAAATACAAGCGGTTTTTTCGTTCATTGTATCGCAAGTGACCACAACTGACGCAAACTGGACTCCAGTGGTGATGTTTTTGTCTGGCAATTAGAAGATAGCGTACGCGTAAATGTTTGTTTACTAGTAATTTAAAGTAACAGTGGTTAATGTTTTGGTTGAATAATAAAAACATGGTTTTTTGATGTTTGTTGACGATTGCTATGACAACAGATGTGCGTTCAAACGCACACTAAAAATATGCATTTATTTACGGAAGATATAACGCCTAATATATTCATACACACTGTATGTTCCAATGCTTTATATTCATTAGTGGGCTATTTTTGGATGATTTAAAAGTTTGTTTTAGTAATTATTTCTATCACTTTACACTAAAGCGGTTTTTTTTCTCTCATAAACTTTATACACTAAGTTAAACTCTTATTGATTGAAATAAATTTTTTTTCTCTCGTTAATTTATTATTATTATTTTTTTGCGTACAACAAAAATTTTTTAATAACAGAATAATTTTAATAAACTCGTGACATGCTTTAAATTCTTCATAATTTGAGGACCTGTGAAGTGTCCGAAAATCTTTTTCTATCGCAAGTTTACTACTAGCTTACACACGTGTGACTTTAACTATAGACCCTATTTCCGCACTTTTATCACACAAGTAATTATTATTTTTATTATTGACTTAGTCTTTAATTTATTTGATCAAACTAATTAAAAAATCTCAACAAAATCGTAATATTTTAATTAATAGTGTGTTCTGTAAAAAAAATTTTTTTGTTGCTTATTTATTAAAAAAAATATTTCACTTTAAATTTAATGTCATAATTTTAAGGCACAATAACGCTGAGGTGACATTAATATTAAATAATAATAATAATCGCATCCATGCTCTCTCTCTCTCTCTCTCCCCCTCTCTCTCCCCTCTCTTCGATGCGTCACTAATTACTCTTAGAGATCAAAATTTCTTTAATCATTAAAGAGATTTTTTAGGTTTTTTGTAACCAATATAAATTACCTGAAGTGTGGCTAAACTTTCACGATTTGTTACATTTATTTTAAATAGATATCTATGTTAACACAAGCTTTATATTTTGGACATATGTGTGCCATCACTTCAATAGCAGACATATTAGCATTTAAAGCGTAAACCGTGTGAATCAGACCATCAGAAAAAAAGAGATATACACAGTGTTAAAGTATGTTAAAAGATTTTTTTCGAGACAATAAAAAGATTTTTTTTTGTTAATAAATAACCTTTCGAAGGATATTAAAATGTAAAGTGAGTGTGAAACGCTTCTATTTATCATAAGTGAGGCAAATAAAACTTAAGCGCTCTGTTCAACAATTATAGGCATATATCAAATTAAAGAAATAATAAAAAAATAATAAAACCTAACCTAAGATGAATTATTTTTATTATATATATCACTTTATTAGGTACAATGATCGCGGATCTGTGTTTCTATTTTTCTAAACTGGCACTACTTTAATGTTGTATTCAAATAATACTTATTTTACTTTTAGACGAACTTCTTTTTAGGCGAACGTAAAAATTTCTATTAAGTTAAATATGTTCATCTAATCTTAGTCACACCACACGCTTAATTTTTTTCTCGGAAAAATTTGTTCAAAGTATTTTTTTTTTTAAAAACCGATGATAGTTTTCTAAATGAAATTATATAAAATTATGCAATCAATTTCCGCAATAACGGCAACAGCACTGCTCATTCTGATTGGCGTCCACTCAACACACGGACAATGGATGCAGCTGTTCGACGACACAGCCTTCGACCACCAATTTCAAACGTTAAGTCCTCAGCTCAGCAGCGTTGCTGACTATCCACAAGTACCGAAAAAGAAGTCAACTATACCGATAATAGTGATGCTAAAACCGAAAAGAGGCAAAAGTTTGACAGCGGACTTGACAACCGATGCCAATATCGCGACCAATCTTGAGCGACAAGACGACAGCGTTTCGCAGAATAATTTCAATTTCAATCAATTGCTGCAACGATTTCCCGGGTTTATGGACGCGAACACTGGTGCAGATAACCAGCCATTGATCGACACATACGAAACACGTCAAACCGCGTCAATTTTGCCGATGCCTGCCAATTATATTCCGCAACAGCAGAATCTAATGCTACAGCAGATTCCGGAGAGAGAGGAAACTGTACACTGGCCGACAAGCGATTTCGAGAAGCAGTTGAACGACAAAACCATTTCATCGATCGATAGCCTACTGCCACAGTTCGCCGCAATCAGCGAATCCAATCAGAAACAACAAATGTCGGGAAATTTCGGTCAAAACATCGACGGCATTCAGTCGTTTGAGGACGCGATCAAGAAGTTCGCCAGTAATTTGACTAATCTGGAGCATAGTTCATCGGATAGCCGTCTCGAAGATCGGGTAAAAGCAGTAAACGCCAATCAGAATAGTGGTGACACTAACGATGAGACACCATCATCACTACAACCACCAACAACAGCAACAACACACGTAAGTTTTTTGAATTTCCTAAATTAATTTTTGTTTAAAATAATCACTAATATTATGTTAAATGAAAATTTAAATAAAGTCCGCTCAGAATAGTGGCAAGTCTTCAGCTTATTTGTCAAACACCGAACAATCAACTGTAACCGCAGAGGAGAATGAGCAGAATGATGCTGACAATGACGATACGGATGAGTTGACGCAAACTCCGCGAGAAGAAGATGTCGAGCAACAGTATAATCAAGAAGTGGTCGAAGAACTCGTTCACAAACCACAACCACTAACAAGCAATCGGCAAAGAATTAAAGCGCCTGTTATTAAACAGAACGCTGTTATTAATAACGGCAATAACGACAGGCAAATATTTAAAGGATTTCAACCATTAACTGGTAATAACGACGGCAACGAATGGGTTCCTATGAAATCAAAAAAGTCGAAGAAGAGACCGATAAGACAGCAGCTGCAGCAGCAACAACAAAAGCTTCAACAGTTGCCACAACCGCAAAAACTACAGCAACAACAACAACAATACGAACAAAACCAGCAACAATTAGAGAAACCACAAACTATGCTAACAATGGATGACTTGCACAAGAATCATCTGTTCGGTTTGCCACAATTACCGATGCATCAGCAGCAACACCAACAACACCAACAACACCAACAACACCAACAACACCAACAACACCAACAACACCAACAACACCAACAACACCAACAACACCAACACTACCAACAACATCAACTGCAACAACCATTTCCGGGCATAATTCGACCGCAAAAGTTTTACGCGGCGTACGCGCCGATGCTTTCCCACTATCAGTCTTCTGCGTCTCAAAAACCTGTGCCCAATATTTTTAAGGCAGCTGCGAGTTCTGCACAAAAATTTAATAGTATGAATGGCATTAGAGGCGGTGGTAACAGAGGTGCTGCTGCTAACGGGTTCCATCACTACCCTTCCCCTTATTTTTCGGCGCTCGAGATGCAGGGAAACGCAAACAAACCGCAACACACCGAACCGAGCAAAGACGAGGACGAGGACGACGAGATGGAGCAAAACGATAAGCACCACAGACATCACCACGACATGGACGAAGAAAAGGAGGACATGAAGGGCGAGAAAGACGACCACAAGATGATGACCGATCATCGTCACCACCACAAAGACATGATCACCGACGACAAGAAAGAAATGGGTGCGCCTGTGCTCGACCCGAACGAGCTGTTGACGCAGCACCTGAGCTGCTGCCACCAACTGCTCGGTCAGCACAGTCCGCCTCAGCACCAGTTGCACGAAATCGGTGGCACACCTATCGAGGAGGACAAGTACATACACAGTTTGGTGGATGAAGTGCATCCGCATCATCACCTGCACCATCACCTCAATCACCACCAGTTTCGCTCTCATCCGCATATCAAGCTGTCGGGTGGTCACGAGCAGCCGTGTCACGACGAAGTGCTGCTCCCCACTCACTCCCAGCACACCCAGTATTATATACCGAATTTTCCGCCACTGCCGCCCAAACCAGCACTACCGCCACCCATAACGCGTTTACACTTTAAGCCTAACTTTAGTTTCTATCAGAAACCGCCGTTATTGTGGGGTTAATTGAAAAAAAAGAGAAAAGCGTTTCAATTTTTTTAGAAAAATATTCTGTTAAACATTTGTAGTTTGTTTTGAAACTTTTTTTAAAACTAACTTTTTCGCAAAAGTTCAGAGAACGCCTTCAACCAAATGTGTATTTTGTTTGTCTCGCGCGTGACGTGCAGTTTTTTAATTGTTTCCAAATGTTGTTTATTCTTGTAAAATTATTATTATTGTTGTTGTTTTCGATTATTGCGTATCAAATTCTGTGCAAATGTCTAGTGGGATAATGTCGTCGCCCTTAAGTCTGTTTTTTTCTAATATTTCTCTATGCTTTTAATTTTTATTATCGTTGTGTTATGTAATATTTCTGCACAAAGTCCGTTATTTGATAATAATAATAATAATATGTGATCGTTATTGTCGGTCTATTAAAAATGTTAACAAATTGTTTAGTATATAACAACAACAAAAATATAACACTTTTACATTAATTGTGACATAGATTAGGATTTTTTTTTGCTCTGCAGCAGCAGTGGTGATGTTTGTCTCTCTCGCTGGGAAAAAAATTTGTGTATCAGATTTTCAGTTTCAAAGTGTTTAAAATTTGATGATTTAATCACATAATTAATAGGTTTTTAATACATTATTAATAACTTGCTTATATATATATATATATATTTGTAAAAAGCGAAAAATAATTAGAGTGTTTAAATTATTTTTGATACAAACACTAAAACAATAAACAAAACGATAAAAATAAAATACTAAATAATGAACAAATGATTTTTTTAGCTCACTTTCTTGCAGAATTAAGTTGAGCTTAATTGAGAGAGTTGTGTCCATATTTTCACAGTGGACTAAAACAATATTACAATTAATTTATTTAAATCTTAATATGCTTTCACCTTAAGATATCTTATAAGTTATATATACTATTTAAGGAGCAAAAGCGATCGCAGAGAGAGCGACTAGAAAGTGAGTGCTCCTTTACAATGAATATTCCGTTATTTTTTTTTGTTTAACAAACGGATAAAACTTGGGAGTAGTAGTGGAGGAAAAGGGGAAAAGAAGAAGAAAGGGTGATAGTAGTGAGAGAGTGAGAAGGGTGTGAGAGAAAAAAAGTTATGCAACAAATTTCAACTATTTATCTCGTGTCTCAATTCTCTCTTTCCCTTTCCCTGTCGTTCTCTCCTCTGTCTCTCTCGCTCTGCTGCATTACGGCTTTGATTCTCAAGCGCGCAGTCTTCAAATGCTTGAGATCAAACACCTGTATATCACCATTGTTAGTGATGGCGACCATCAAATCGTTTCGCAGAGCCAGCGACATATACCTGGTGTGGTCGAACTTGCCGTACCGACACTTAATAGTTCCGTCACCGCAGTGATAGATCACAATGCGGTTATTATGGTAGCAGAACAGATTCTTCACTTTGACCGCTTCATTGTATTCGATACTAGTGACCGGTTTGATCACCAGATTGTTTTCCTCGTTAATCGCGTTGATTACGAGCGAACTGGAAGAGTCGCGTGCATTCGTGGTTCGCGTCACGAAACAGCGGTTCATCTGCACGTTAATCAGTTTCCGCTGTCTGTACGACTGCAGTACTTCCAGTGTGTCCGAGTCCAACATGTAGATTATGTTATTGCTGTACGTGGCGATAATCCGGTCGTTGGTCACGAACATCGACAGCGAGCACCGCTCGTCTTCCAACTGTTTCAACAGTGTCAGCGTATTCAAGTCCCAGAGACACGAGCGGTCGTACGGCGACGACGTCAGCATTCGCTCGCCGCTTATCGTTACGTGATTCACGCAGGTTTTGTGGACCGACGACAGTGTTTCGATAATTTTCGAGGAACGCGAATGTTGCGAAAACGCTTAAGTGTGAGACAAATCACAGCAATTGAATATATAGCAAAGAAACAAAACTTTTTTCGATAGAGGGAGATAAAAAAATTTGCATTTATCTGCGGTTTTCGCTCTACAAGTAAAGCAATAATAGCTAATAAAAAGGATTATCAATAACTATAAATAAATTCCAATAAATTTTTCGGGCAGCATATCCACAATAAATTGTTAGAAAAAATAATCCTCTATATATTAAAAATTAACGATAAAATATGTTTGCCAAAAGCGCGCTCACAAACAGTTTCTAATTAGAGAGCCTCCGAGAACTGCTGGTCATATTATTATTATTATTATTATTGACAGTGAAAGCTAAACTACAGTTAAATGTCAAAATTATTTTACTACAAAAAAAATAATACTTACAAACACAGTGAACGCTATTGTTATTAGAAGTGGCCACAATCAGGTTAATATCGTTATCGTTGAGACCAGTTTTGCTATCGTCGGCGAACGCCACACAAGTCACGCAAGAGTCGAACTTCGACGGCAGAGCGAAGAAGTGCTGCGTACATATATTGACAATGTAGACGTAGCCGAGTTGATCGCCGACCGCCAGAACACTGTCATTATGGTTGACCGCCACACGTATCAGTGGCCTGTTATTGCATATTTCTAGCAGTTTGCTAAGAACGAGGCGTAAAACCATTTTTTAATATTTCATCAATCAAAAAAAATTTGAGGTCACAAGGGGTAGAGAGACACGCAAAAGAGGGTCAATATCGGTTAAATTTAGGTTTTAGTATACCACTCATTGGTAGTGTCAAACGCTTTGTCTTTATTCCACTTTCCACTCTTCCGTCCATCAATCGATACGCGATAATAGTGGGATGTCATCGCCTTATTTTTTTCTTTTTTCTTTTGCTGAATTTTATTCGCACACAAAAAAACAATTTATTTTTTTAACTGAAATAATTTTTTATTTCTTAATCTATCACTGAGATAATCGAATCTCTTAAAGTTTGGTTAGAATTAATTTAATTGCGGTTTAATTTCACAATTAACGGTTTGACCGTATTTCGAGTGTTTCGTGTAGATGTGTAGTATGTATATACAGTTTTTCTACGTACGTATTGTATATTGCATATACGTATTAAAAGAAAAAACAAAAAGAAAAGTTTTGGAAAAGAGCGGAGTGCGTTAAAACTTCAATCTATGTGCTTCGCACACACATATAAACACAGAGCGCACATACACGTAACGTTAGTATTCACAGTCACACACATTTATTATTATTCTCTCTCTCTCTCTCGCTATCCTCTATCCTCGCACTTCACTCAGATTCTCTTGCCGTTCGCATTCGCACTACATTTTCTCTGTAGGCAAACAGTGAAAAAGTCTACCGCGTTTTGGTAAAGGTTGGCGGTTGTTATGGCAATGTTATAGTAATACATTGAACTGGATGTGTGTCTGAAAACAACTCGTGATGTCTGAAATTGTGTTCGCATTACTGAAACCCCTTTAAGATATAAACGTTGTGTATGTGCAGAATGCGTGTATGTTTGTGTGTGTGTGTGTGTGTGTGTGTGGACGTCGTAGTATTGTAAATATGAATGAATGTGCTACTAATGACAGTTCTGTCTGCACTGAGCGAAAAAAATACTGTATTCGATTTTTTTATCCGCTCCAGACATAATAAGTCATTAGAAAAAATCTGCTAATAACCTATTAAAAGAAATAACTGGCGAGAAAAAATCTTTTTTTAGAGAACAAAGAGAAAATCTTGTGCAAACTTTTTATACTTAATTATTGAGTACTGTATACGAATACACACCGTTTAATATTTAAAAAAATAAGTTATTGCTTTGCCTCCGAAGGAAAAAAAAAGTTTTTTTGGTAGTTAAACTACTATTTTTTTTCTAAACTAGTAAACATTCAAGTCTTGTCTTGTGACTGGGAAAATTTATTTTTTAAAAATAAAAATTTACTCAATTTTTTTTCTTACACAACTCGCGACTCTTGTTTTGATGTGAGAGAGAAAAAGAGAGAGTATTCTCGCTCTGCTGTCTGGAATTTCGCGGCCGTTTTAGTTCGTTTACCTGTCTGCGCGTCGAGAAAGTATTTGGTGTGTGTGTGTGTGTGTGAATGTGATATCCGCCTAATAATATAAAATTGTGTTTTTAGCTCACTTTGATTTTATCAATGAGCTATTGGATTTGACATGTCTGTCCGTCCGGATGTAGACAGAAGACTTTTATGGTGAAAAAATTTATTGATAGGAGGCTTTTTTGGTGAAAAAATTTTAAAGATAGGAGGCTTTTTTTTGTTAAAAAAATTTAATTATAGGAGGCTTTTATGGTGAAAAAATTTTATGATAGGAGGCTTTTTTGGTTAAAAAATTTATTGATAGGAGGCTTTTTTTGTTGAAAAAATTTAATTATAG
>JAQIVF010002310.1:0-11339 GCA_034698365.1 Steganacarus magnus | reverse complement strand
TATAGTGTGACTCATTGTAAGCGCAAGTCATCGAATTCCTCCTCAGATTTACACTTAATGCGCGCAAATTCTAGTGCACTATTATTGGCTGTTGAAGCAATCCTATCGGTATTATCGATCTCCGAATTATCTGCGTGTGTTAGCATAATATTATTCGCGCGCCTACTTTTTGGCGAATAACTAAGCGATTCTTTATCGAAATAAAGAGGAACTTTTCCCAGATCTCCGTCCCAACGATTTTTCGTAATTTCGACATACTTTGCGCACTTAAATGGCGCAAAATATTTGTTCTGAAGAATTAAAATGTTGTCCGCCTCTTGACTAGATTTTGCGCCACCGAATATTGAATTGTTGTTAAGTTCGTTCATGTCTACCTCTTTCCTGGGATGTATGACAAGCGAAACGTGACAGTCCTCACGAGTGGCGAATTTGCGAAATGAGTCGAGCACTAAGTCTTGCTGCCAGTAGCGGTCGAAATTGAATTTCTTTGGATCGCATCCGAGCATGAACTGGATGTTATCAATAATGATATGCTTTATATCGTGTACGTATACCGCGTGAGACATCGCTGATAATACATTAGTAACTGATTCTTGGCCGTGAAATTTCAGAAAATAAAGCGGTAAATGTTCAAACTTATCCGCCCAGATATCAAATTCCGATATATATTTGGACACTGATTTTTCCGCGAATTGCGTTAACATCATTTTTGCGAGACGAACATTCTTTACCTCAAAACTTCCCCACAAAGTTCTCACGCCTTGCATACACAAATCAAGCGAATACTCTGACATAAACGTAGTCTTACCGCTGCCAGTTGGACCCGTGAACACTGTTAACTCACCGTTTCGATGACCTTTTAAATGTTTATTCAATTCGGGAAATCTGTGCCATAAAACACCCGAACAAAGAGGATCTTTCATTTCACTCAATATTGCTGGTCTCAATGAACGAAACGTAGTGATCGCGGGATGAGATACTGGTTGCGCATTCTCTATATAATTTATCAAATTACTACTGTTTTGAAGCGCCATTAACGGTGTTTCGTGTTTCTTATTCCTATCGTCATCATAAATAATTTGACAACGCTTTTCATCTAACTTTCGACTTATAGATTTGGCAGAATTGAAATCTTGCGATGAACTTCGAAACCAAAGGGTGATCTTTTTAAAAAACAATGAGATAAATATATTTAATTTAATAATTTAATAAAACATTATTTTGTTAATACTTTATTAAACTTTTCTAAAAATGGTAGAATTTCTGGGCGAAGTTGTGTAGTGATTCCTCGTGTGGGCAAAGAAATGGATGGAATTCCAGTTTGCTGTGTGACAGCGATTGCATCAAATGGTGTTTGCGTTATCACTAATACTTTCTTTTCTTTACTTTTAATTGCTTGATATAAACCAAAAACATCTAATATAAAGGCCGATGGAATAGTAGTTTCATTATAGGTGTTATTATTATTCATATCAATCGATTTAATGGCAATCACCTCATTATTTAGATTTTTTAATGGAAATAACAATTTCGTTAAATCTATAGAAAAACGTGCATCAAAATAATCTAAACTCGATTGCATTAAACCATGAATCATAAATTTGGCAAAAATATGCTCTTTTTGTTGTTCAGTTAATTTGCTGAGTTTGATACTACTTTCAAAAATCTCATTTAGCTCTTGTTTGGTTACTTTGTCGGAAAATAAACTTTTATCAGTTTGGGGCAAATTTAAGTTGGCTTTAGTTTTTTTATTAATGGAAGCTACGAGTTCAACAAATGTGGTCCAATTGCCGCTGTGTTCGCACGAATAGCAGATATACGAGCATAAAGTTTTATTTATAAAAAGTGGTGAGTGTTTCGCTTCAACTGTCGGTTTACTCTTAGAGTTACAAAACGGACATTTGATGGCCAAACACGTGTGTCCGTCCGAACATTTTAATTTATTATACGATAAAAACCTTTTCATTTCGGTGACAGTGACGTGAATTGACAGCTCATTAATATCTAACGATTTGGACGAATGCGTGTTATTATAACTGTTTAGCTCTGATTCGGGTTTAAGTAGTTTTGATTCGAATTTATTGTCGATATTATCGGTATTCAAAAATTGTTTTGACACATAATTTAAAGCGAAAATATTATTATTAACATATTTATTGATTCTTGAATTATTATTGCACTTAAATAACAAATAACAACGAAAATTAAGCAATTTAAACATGATTTATGGTTAATTAAAAAAATTAAAAACACAAAAAACAACACAATCACATTATAAACGCTTTTTCGCCAAAACTTGTAACAAATATCACCATAAATTACGTTCCATTATATCAAAATCAATTAATATGTTATTACATAGGAAATAATAGTGTAATGTAAATAAGGGTATTTCAGTGTAAATGACTCATAATATTGACGTAATTTAATGGTTATGCCAATGTTTATGGTTACCACTTAATTGTCATTCTCGAGAATTAAAGGGTGGTGTCATCAAAACTGTTAAATAGTCAAGTTTCGGCATTTACTTAAACTCAAGATTAAATATTGATGCGTAACACATAATTGATTGAAGAATGAGACCATTACAACCGAGTCAGCAAAAGTTGGCCGAAAAGCTGACCATTTTAAATGATAGAGGAATCGGAATGTTAACCAGAATTTATAATATTAAAAAAGTATTTTTGAGTTCATTAAATTCGTATTTCAATGATTTAAAATCGCTTTTATAAATGATTGATGATAGGCGTGCGGAGACTCAAAATCTAAGCCATCGTTTCTCTCGGACAAGACATTGGAATCAGCCATCAAACATGTGGTGCGAAGATTTCCCAACACTGACTCGAGGGCTAATAATGTATAACAATATCTTTTCCTGTTAACTATTCATTAAAACAATTTTCTCTTAACAAAACAGAGTCAATTGCAAGCCGTTTATAATATACGACAAGAGATAATGAAGTCATTATCACTTTATTATTACACATTTGTTGACCTTTTAGACTTCAAGGATCACGTTTGCGAGCTGTTAACAACAATGGACGCGTGTCAGTTGCAATTGGATATTGTATGTCATTTTTATTTGTCAAACAATTTCTATTTAACGTTACATTAAAACACTAAATTTTTGTTTAAGGCCTTTAACTTTGACATAACAAAAGGTTATCTCGACCTCACTGTTACGTATGTGTCACTAATGATATTACTTGCGAGAGTTGAGGATAGAAAAGCGGTGTTAGGGCTGTTCAATACCGCCCACGAGATGATTCACGGTCACGGAGATAATAGCTTTCCAAGATTAGGACAGCTTATTATTGATTATGATCCTCCTTTGAAGAAGTTATCCGAAGAATTTATACCGCATTCTAAATTACTGTGTCAAGCTTTAACTTCTTTGCATCAAGTATTTCCAAATCGTAACTTACCAGCCGAAGATTGGAGGAAAAGCCAAATTCTTAGTCTCGTTGCCAATCCGTCGCAAATGCTAAATCCAGCACAAACTGATATAATTCAATGCGAATATTTATCACTTGACACTATGGAAAGATATATTATTTGTAAGATATATTTGTAAATTGTAAAATAATTATATACACAACTTAACTGTTTATACGAACAGATGGATTTCTCTTAATTCATCAATACTTAAACCAACCCGTAACTCAAGATCTATTCACGAAAGCTTTGCATTGTGGTTGGGTTACAATACTATTTCGAGATGAAGTGATGCATACTCACGCTTTCGTTCAGCAATACTTTGAATCACATAAAGGCTATAATAAAAGAGTTTCTGAAGTTAAGGACGCGTATTATTGGGTTTTACAAAACGCGTATGCGATTATGCTATTATATAATGCATTTCATAGCTGTCATAAATCTAAGTTTTTAATTTTATTTCAGTGGCCTTATCCATAGAGAACGGCGGAAATTTTTGAGAACAGCGTTAAAAGAATTGGGTTTAATCTTAACAGATCAACCCGGACTTTTAGGACCCAAAGCTCTTCTCGTATTTATGGGACTGGCTTTCGCTCGCGACGAAGTTCATTGGCTACTCAGGCATTGCGACAATCCTCCAGTCAGACAAAATAAAGTGAAGTCTCAGTCCGAAGATTTGGTCGATCGTCAACTTCCAGAACTATTGTTTCATATGGAAGAGTTGAGGGCTTTAGTGAGAAAGTATAATCAAGTGATTCAACGATATTACGTTCAATACTTGACGGGTTACGATGCGGTGGCTCTCAATCAATTAATGCAAAATGTGTCGATGATGCCCGAAGAAGATTCTTTAATTCTTGAGTCTGCGTATCAAACCATATCGAGTTTGACTGTGAAACAGGTGGAGAATAACGAGTTGTTCGATTTTAGAGGTCTCAGACTCGACTGGTTTCGATTGCAGGCTTATTGTAGTGTTAATAGATATCCAATGCATTTATTTGATCACAAAGATTTAGCTGTATTATTGAATACAATTGTATTTCATACAAAAATGGTTGATTACTTGGATGAAATGATAACTGAAACGTCCGATTTATCAATATTTTGGTTCGTTATTACTATTAATAATTTATTTTACTAACAATATTAATTTAAATTATTTTGGAATTTTTAGTTTTTTCAGCAAAATATTTGACGATCAATTTCACATGTGTTTAGAATTTCCAGCACAGACTCGTTTTATCATAGCATTTCCTTTAATTTGCAGTCATTTTATGAATTGCACTCATGAACTCTGTCCTGAAGAGGTAATTTATAATACCTTTATTTTATTAATTTATGATAATTAATTTGCGTGTTTGAAAATAATTTAAGCGACATCATATCGGTGACCGATCATTGACAATGGTTAATGGTTTTTTGGATGAGATGTCCAAAGAAGCGAAAAACATAATAACAACCATATGCGACGAACAGTGCATGCTTAGTGACAAAGTAATTTCGTTTCATTTCGATTATTATATTATAGTGAATATTTAATTTGATCGATAGTTGTTACCAAAACATGTTGTGTCACATTTGGCGCATATACTCAGCAAAAAGAAGAGAGAGAAAAAGAATAAACTCGCACCTGAACAGGGCAAACCTGGATCTGAGAGTTATAGAAGAAGCAGAGAAGAATTGACAACGTATGTTACTGTGTTAATACTTTAAAAGTGTTTATCTGTATTTTTTGAAAATTCTAGCCATTTAGGTTGTATGTAAAAAAATCGATTAGACTTGGATAATAACAAAGTATTTGTGTTTTCTAAACGATTTATGCGAATATATTCTGTAGTGAGTGAACAGAAAAGTTTAATCAAATAGAGTTATAATTGTTGTAACATAATTTAATCATAAAAGTTGTTAGGATTATCTTGCGGTGCTTCGTTTCTTTATTTTCTTTGATAAAATGCAGATTTAATTTAGGATTTCACGCAAATATTATTTAAATTAATCTTAAAAAACAATTGATTAGAATGGATAAGCTACACATGGCGTTAACAGAATTATGTTTTGCCATCAACTATTGCGGAACAATACTGGTATGGGATCACACATTCGCGCCACGAGAATATTTAACTCAGCATTTAGAGAGTCGATTCAATAAAGCACTGGTTGGTATGGTTATGTATAATCCGGAAAATAATGAAATAGCAAAGCCCACTGAGCTATTGGCGAGCGTAAGGTCTTATATGAATGTTCTCCAGAGTATTGAAAATTATGGTAATTTTAAATATTGTTGTTTGTCGAACAAATTTAATTACGATCATATTGTTTTGTTTTTATTAGTTCACCTCGATATCACTCGCGTGTTCAACAACGTATTATTACAACAAACACAACCGCAAGACAGTCACGGCGATAAAACAATTTCTACTCTTTATACAAATTGGTACTTAGAAGTTCTTTTGCGAAGAGTCAGCGCTGGACATATATGTTACTCTCCGATTCAAAAAGCTTTTGTTACGCTTACTATAGACGGACAAATTCCATTTTGCGCTGAAGAGTTTTCGGATGTAAATGGTTAGCATTTTTTATCTAACTTCTATGAAAATCTTTATACTTTATCAATATTTTAATCATTCTATTTCTATTTAATTATATTATTTTATTTTAAATAATTTTTACAAATACAACACTGTAGATCCAACAAATCAATAAAATCATGAGATTCTGAGATTCGCTTACATTTCACTCGCATTTAAATTATACTTAATTTTTGTTTTTTTAGAATTGCGGTCATTAGCAGAATTGATAGGACCATATGGAATGAAATATCTTAATGAAAGTCTTATGTGGCACATCGCCAGTCAAGTCACTGAATTGAAGGTAAGCTTATTTAAATTATAAAATACGATCGAATCGAACATAATTATTCGATATTACTGTAACATAAGAATGTAGCGTTTTCTGAACGACAAGTCAAATTTTGTAATTTGTTTTTTTAATGTTTATCATAGAAACTGGTTGTTATGAATAAAGAAACACTTATCGCTTTGCGATCCAATTACGACAAACCTGAGCAAATGAAAGAACTTTTTAGAAGATTACAAAGTATGTAATTGTTTAATATGACAGTATGTTTTAATCTCAAAATTTTATTCATTAAAAATAATGGATAACTTAAAATTAATTACTTATAATTTTCATCTTTAATTTTTTTGCTGCTTTTCATTCTCAGGACCAAAAATTTCGCAAAGTATTTTTATAAATTTGAAAGCTAGAGATTTAGATAAATTTTTTATCGCTAATAGATGTTGACAGTGTTCTGCAGAGGATGTCGATCATTGGCGTCATAATATGTTTCCGTAGTTTGGCTCAAGAATCGCTTAACGATGTCCTCAACGATCGCATACCATTTCTTCTGAGTTCTGTGGTTGACTTTAAACATCACGTGCCAAATGGAGATTCACTGGTATGATAGAAATTTTAAATATTCAAAGTTAACTTTTGGGGTATCTTTTAATAAATTACTTTTCATCTTTATTTCTTTCGGGAACTAATTATTACAGGTTGAGAACATCAAATTGCAGGTACGACTCATTGATTTCGCGCTTTAATTTAGTTTAGTGATTAGTTTAGGCCTTGAAATTAATTTCGTGTGATTAATTAATTGATGTGTTTTTTGTTTCAATTACCTGTAAAATTTATTATACATTGTTTATAAACAAATTTAGATTGTAAGTGAAATGGCTTCAGCGACAGGTCTGCCATGTAAAGTTGATCCAGCGTTAGTCGGAGCACTACGATCTCAAAAAAGTGGTAAGAATTATTTGATTTACTAACGGACAATCAATTCTAATAGCTTACTAAATAAAACAATTTAGAATTAGGTGAGGATGAGTATCAAATCGCGTGTCTACTTATGGTTTTTATAGCAGTATCACTTCCAAAATTATCGCGCAACGATACGTCTTACTACAAGCCGTCACTCGAAGCGCATGCAAACAATATTCATTGTCTCGCGCAAGCCATCAATGGTATCGCTGGCGCGCTTTTTACCATTTGCGGTATTAATGATATCGAGGAAAGACTCAAAGAGTTTTTAGCGCTCGCATCTTCCAGTTTATTGCGTTTAGGACAGGACCCGGACAAGGAAGCCACGAGAAACCGTGAATCCGTTTATTTATTACTAGATATGATTGTTCAAGAATCGCCATTCTTAACCATGGATCTGTTAGAATCGTGTTTTCCATACGCATTACTGAGGAATGCATATCACGCGGTGTACAAGTCTGATGGCGATGCTGTTATCATTTAAACAAGAATGCAATAATTCAGTGTATTATATGAGCTGCCAATTATAATGATTTTTATTGCATAAAACCATTTAATATAATGGGTAATAGAATTGTTTTTTTCAAATAGAAATTTTATAGAAACTTTTATATATATATATTTTATAGATAATTTATGAAATTCTTATAAAAACCTAAGTTTAAAACTTATTTAATATTTCATTATATAATAATAATTATTATTCAACCACATTATGATATGGATATATATTTAATTTTTTCTTATACTTAATTATATTATCAATAAAGTTATAGTGAAACTTATCAGTATTTGTTTTTAAATATGTCAGATCGTATTTTTTATTTGATTCAATATTGTCTTCACTCTCACTTTCATCAACTGTTCTTTCATACTGAGAACCGTCAAAACGTGTGCACTCATTAATCGCTTTCTTACCATTTCCAACAACCTATCATATAAGACGAAATATGTGTTATATAATCAACATTTTTCAAACAAATTCTACTCACTTGTATTGTCAACTTTTTCCTACCATTTTGCTCGAATATGTGATTTTTAACCCAATGGTAAAATTCTGAGAAAGTAATCTAAGAGAGAACGTAAATCCAAATTGCAAATTACTCCACGAGAACATATATATATAAGAAATAGTTGCATACTTTTTCAAAATGGTTAATTTCTTTTTGATTTCTATCGAAACAATAATTAAAAGTACCGATCTCTTCCCAATTGCGATTAACCTCTTCAAGTAATTGCAAATCTGGTGATTTCTTGAGTTTTATAATAGCAGTTATGTGATCGGTAAAAGTTGTGGCGTTCATGTTCAACAGAATTTCTTTCATTTTAATGAGAAACATTTCAATGCGTTCATCAATATAAGAGCAGTCAAATTCGTCAGCCGAACTGTTCACCAATATTCCGAAACCAGTGATTCCGAACGTATCATAATCAGTACAATGCACAAGATATCCGAGTCCTTCTTTAGTCCGTAATATATTAAAACATGGCTCTTCCATAATAGACGAAAGAAGCGAAGCGAAGCATTGCATTTCAATATTAGCGCAACCAATTTGATAATAACTAGTTATCGATGAGTTAGAGTTAACGCCAAGCGTAGCCACACGGCAACAGCCGTTTCCATTGGGAATCTCTGCGGTGCGCAGCTTCGGCTGTGAGTGCGATCCTTCTAATGTGTTCAGTTCCATAGTTTGCTCAATTTCTTCCATCAATTTAATACACTCTTGTTGTGTGTAATTTCCTTGAATTAAACATTCTAAATAAAAGTCAGAGAAAAAATTTTCCACGCTATCGATAAGAAATTCTTTATCGATTGTATGCAATATATTTCGCTTTTCGATTGACGAATAAAACTGTTCACATAATATCGAGAGACGCAATGATTTATTTAATTCGTTGGCATCAATAAACGTATTGTGATACGATTGCGATAAACTTTTTTTAACGTCTTTAAACACTTTGCTGTGGCACTCAAACTCATACATTTTGCTAACAATAGTGTGCGTCAAAACGTCCAGTTTTTGATTAAAGCCGCTAACAGTTATTAAAAGTCCGGTCGCTGTCTCTGATAGCGACCAATAATATCCGCTAAGAGTAGCGTCATATATATCTTCACTTAAAAGTTGAGAAAGTATTTCCACCATTAGGTCTAAAGCCGCAGCGCTTTCCAATGAATCGTTAAAGAATTGAGAAATAACATGAATTTTGATAATAGCATTTGGATGTTTAAACTTATCGTCCATTTTGTACCAAACTTTTAATCTAGTTTTATCAAGAATTTTTGTTGGATATTTTGGCACATTGTTAAGCACTTTTAAAGAAAAGTCATTAGCGATATATGGATTAACACTGGGATAATGAAAAAATTTTGAATGCTCTCTATCAGCTAATGATAACCAACTTTTGGGAATATCGCTAACTCTGTACAAAGTTCCCATCCATTTCTCTTTTTGCACGTCAACATCGTTTTCGCTAACTATCGATGAAAATAAATAAATATAATTCGCATTATTTGGTGTCAACAGCGAAAGAAAGCGTTCAATAATTGATTTATCGTAATCAAAATATAACTGATGACCACATAATACGTGCTCTATTGGATAAAAAATTAAATTATGAGCCAATTCTTTAACATAGTTAACGGCACTCTTCTCTTCCTGCCAATTAAATTTATTTTCTTCGATAGCTTTTAACTCATTGAAGAACCATTCTTGCGGACCAACTGCTCGCAACATATTTAGATAATCATAAACACATTCGACCACTTCATCCACATATTTTCTGCCGCTATCAGTGAGCTTAATGCTCACCACAAACATTGATGAAAACGCGTTCGTTTGGAAGCCAGAATCATCACTGCCAGCAGATAATTCAAGAGCCAAACCTTCCTTTCGTAAATGCGATATTAGTCCCCCTTTGCCCTCGTGTCCAACAATAGTTCCCAAATAATCAAGTGGTGATGTTCGATATAAAGACATTGTTGGAGGTAAACACCAGGTTATAACTAGTTGTTCGATTTGATTGATAGGTTCTACTGAGTAAATACGATTGAATTTTGGGTTATTTAAAAATGGAGCCCCAATTTTGGGTACAACTAAATCGTCCTTATTTTTCTTAACCGATGGCTTTATTTGCGAAAAAAGTTGTCGAACCCAATCTTCAAGTGTGCTCAAACTTTCTTGCGATTGAACGACAACCGATATATTATCGGACACGTAATGTGTTCCGAAAAACTGTTTTACATATTTGTGAACATCGATATCCAACTTTTTTGGATTAGTATCGAGAGTCAACGCGTTTCCCCACGGAAATGCTTGAAGCGGGTGTCCATCATTCGCCTGATTACATATCAGTTGTTCCAAACGACAATCATCGTCAGTCATTGATTCCCTGAACTCAGTGTCCACGGGTTTAATTTCCCTTGTAATCGATTCCGGTTTAAGGAGCGGCGAAATAAAGCAGTTCGCTAAACGTTTTAACGCACCATAAAAGTGTGCTCTCTGTACCTCAATCTCGTACATCGTGTACTCGTACTCCGTGTGCGCGTTTTGGTAACCGCCATATCGACTGAGATACTCATCCAACGCATTCTCTGACGGATACTTTTCCGAACCCATAGAAATCATGTGTTCCACAAGATGTGCCAAACCTGGCAACTCTTTTGGGTCATTAAAACTGCCGGAATTGACGCTAACAGCGACTGCTGAATACTTCTCGTCTGTTTTGGATCGCGATTTGTTAGTTCTTGCAGTGCATTCTTCCAAATCGCTTGCGCTGTCGTTTTCATTACTTGAAGTGCCATCAGTCATGTCTTCATCGTTGGAAACATCCGATTCGCTATCAATGACAGTATCATTGGCAGCAAAATTGCGATACGAAGGATCGGACACAAGTAATGCTTTTAAGCCATTACTTAATTGTATATATTTATAATTGAGTTTATCGCTCGAAGATTTTAGTATCGAATTACTTATCGCATCGATATCTGTTCCGCTTTCCACGTTTGGCTTCTTATCGTTTGCTGCCATTTGTGAGAAATGTGTCCAATTTAAGCAAAATAATCGTTTAGACGTGCGCTTAAAAAA
>JAQIVF010002309.1:0-11342 GCA_034698365.1 Steganacarus magnus | reverse complement strand
TTAATAGCCCATACGGTTTTTTTATATACGTGGAAACTGCAGTTAAGTTTTATAATATTTTATTCTCTTCATCTCAACAGTAAAACGTAAAGTGAGTAATTTTACATTAACATATAAGTAATAAAAAATATGTAAATAATTTTAAAGACAAGTACAGTACAATAGTCCAGTACAGTAAAATATTTTTCTTTTAAAAAAGCAATACAACACTAGTAAACGCTATGCGCAAAATGTTTGCTAATATTTATCGAATTGATGAGTATATGTTCCAACGAAGTGATACAGTATGTTGTTTAGATTATTCTCTAAAACTATTTTCAAATCATTAAATGTTATTGAAAATGAGAATATAAATTTCTCTGATAATAATTCCGGTAAAGCAACACTCTCTAAATAATAATGAAGGTCATCGGTCCATCTTATCTTTGATATGCCTCAGCTAAGCTAAAATTCGTTCGAGAGATGAATAATAAAACGCATTTAGCTCAGCACAAGTCTCATCTCGGCTATTGTTTTTCGATATCGATCTCAATAGTCATCACAAACAAAAATACACTTTTTATTAAAGCACTGCAATTTATTAAAATATAATATTACAACTACTTTTACATTCAAAATAATGAAGTTGAATATTTATTATAAATTTTTATTTATAAAAAAAGGTTAAAGATTTCAAATATAAATGATAAATAGTATAACGGATTGACAGACTGTCTTTAAATGCCTATAACTGTCTTCTACGGATAAAATAAAGACAAAATAAAAATAAATTGTTTCACTCAATTAAAACTCAAAATGATTATAAAAATGAGTTGATAATTCTTTTAGATGTAAAAAAAAATCTCTACGCTTGTCGTTTCCAAATACGAATAGCAGTATTTCGCGGACGAACTTCACCGGACGATACCACAAAGTAAATGTCACTAATGGCTCCTTTTGATTCACCGGACCATAACCATGCATTTGCTTTTAGTTCTTTATAGACTTTTCTGACGTCCGTAATTTTCTCTTCATAATAATATAATCCAAGTTTGTTTATCGTCGGTGAGTTGTTTTCTTGAGTGCTCCCAAACGAACTCGAATTACCACCAAATGCGCGGAAAAACAATCCAGCGTATGATGACGTGATTTCCTGCCATGTCATCCATGACCACATTTCTTGTGGTGTCTTTTCACGCGGAAATTGTACGTAAATAAATCCAACTGGTATTATGTTTTGTTTAAGATTAGAAACTATTGTTTCAAGACTTTCTTTATTTTGTTTGAGTTCAGACAATATTTCTTGAAGTTTTGATTCTCTCAGCTTAAGAATAGAAACAATTTCGTAAAGACTAGAGTCATTTGTCTTTAGCATATTAACAGATTCCTGTAGACTTAATTGATTTTGCTTGAGATTAGACATCATTTCATGATGGCTTGCCATTACGATCGCTGTCTCATTTTGTGTACTGTTTTGAGTCGTTTTCATTTCCATTATTCCGTCTTTGAGTTTTGAGTACAGATCAAATTTAGTGGATTCAATCATTTGGTTTGATAGATGTTCACTGAATCGCAGTTCTACTACACTCATCTTAGTGTCATTCAGTTCATTTTTTGTTTCTTTCAGTTCCTTTTGAGTATTCTCTAAAATTATTTTCAAATCCATGATTTGTTTTTGGAAATAAATATATAAAGTGCTTTGATTTTTCTGACAAACGACAACATTTTTATTGTCACAACTATCGACAAACCACTCTCCGAACGAATTAAACTCGAGTGACATCTGCACACATCCAGTGTCATTCTCTGCAGAATGAGCTAAGTTTGTGTAATTAACCGAAGTATTGTCGACCCATTTTAATGTGTGATTGTGGTGTTGTGCGCCGAGCCATACGTTGTGTCGTATGTTATAATTGTGATAAAGCATTGAAATCAAAAATGCTTGCTCTTCTTGTGAATGAATTGAAATCAATTTTGAATTTTTATTTTGCGTGCATTTATTTTGTGCGCCATTATATGATTCCAAATCATTGCTATCCAATACTTTTAAACACTTTTCTTCTTGAAATACTTGCCAATCGCCGCATTGTGGTGTTAGAGCAGAATTTGATGCGTTCACTGTAATAGAATTGTGTACAATTAGTATGAAACACAGTGCCATCAAAAATTATCCTTTTATAGATTTTTTATTGATTTTAGAAATTTTTGAAAATATTTTCCAATTAATAATATTATTAAGCATTAAACGATTAAAAAATAGTATTTTGTTATATTTCTGGTTGTTTTGTAATATCCATGAAATAGTAATGAAAATATAGACTGTGCTCTAAGCCTTACAACAGTGGTGATGCGATTTATTAAATAACAACTATAATTAATTTTTTAAGAGCAGACTAGAATAAGGCGAGGGCTCTAAGAATTTTTAATTGTAACTCGACTGTAATTATTACTTTACTTTTGAAAATAATTCTAATTTATTATTTTTAAATGATGATTGATTCAGTTCGTCATATAATCTCAATTTATATTAAAATTTTTAACCACTATTTTCTAATATATGTTTTGCAACATTAATACTTACGTTGATTGACGTGATAATAAATTACAATTAATAAGCTCAACAATGCACGCATTCTTTATAGAAATAAATTGCTGCGTTTGTTAGAAAATTGCTATTACTACTATTATTGCACTTATTATATTAAATTATGATTAAGTATAATCAATGAAATGTCGCCCTATTTATAAAGGGTTGCTTCTAATCATGTTTTCAATCACTATATCCTTTGTTAATATAACAAACTGATTGCTGTTTTAATGATTTAATATGAATCGATATTAAATAATTAAGCATAAGCTTCACACAAACACTTCCTTGTATATGAAAATGTTGGATCAGTTGCAATAATTTAATGAATATTATAGTTGCAGTGTTTTCCTTATTAGTTCCGTGATGTCTAGAATATCGTTTATAAGCAAAACACAATTTAGCAAATGCTTTATCAATTATTAACTTTCATAAAAAGCAATGACACTTTAATAGTAAAAATTAGTTCTGAAGAATAGTGATTCAAATTTTTATATTATCAGCTGTATTACTGTAGTATGAATATGATAAAAGTATTTAAGTAATTAATTAATATAAACTTAAATAAATAGTTTATATACACCTGGAGTTATGCCTATGTTATTCACGTGTTGCTAAATTATTTTTGAAGGTTTTTTAAAATGATGCAAACATATTTGCCATTAATAATGCTTAAATTGTATATTTTTTGATTATAACTTGATTAATTTTTATAAAAGCTTGAATATGATAACTAAGAATGTTTACAAGTCAACTCAATAATCAGAACAGATAAAGTTAAACAAATTAAACCGCGTGAATAAGTGCACGCGTTTCACGCATTCATTTTTATAATCACTTGCTTATCTTAATTAATTCAAGTGTTTCTTATTCTCTGTTAGTGCACGAGAACTATTAAATTTTAAATAATGTGATATTATAATCAATTTAATAATCACTAAATATACTCGTCGTTTTATAAAAATGATTTATAGAGTTATTTTAACTCATTAATGACATAAATAAGTGTTGATATTTCCGAACCACTTTACCAGTGGATTCCAGGAAATATATCGAGACAAGTCTCGAACTGAGTTCAAGGCAGAGTAAACATTCTCAATATTCTCACTCTTTATAAAGCGGTAAACATATTGCGGCCAACTATTGAATTGAGAGATGTGTCTTCTTTATCACAGGAAGCTAATAAAACATGAATTAAATTCGTTTGAAAAGTTTAAAAAATATGTCAATATAAGGTATCGTTCGATTAATAAAACTCAAATTAAAATATTATGCATCTATCAAAATCCATAGAGGTTTATGCGTTTTAAAATTATTTGGATCTAAGGTTTGACCAGAATTTTAATAAATGTTGGGTCGCCAATGAAAATTATTAAAGTTTCTTATCATTTAGATAATATTTAAGATTTTAATTAAAAGATATGGTCGAGTCGCTATCAAAAAAAAAGTTTGAGAACCATTTTGGATTATTGAGAACCATATTGAATGAATATTGTTAAATGAAAGCTATATAAGACCTTTTGAATTTTGTACCATAATAATACTCTTTTAACATAATACAGTAAAATTAAAATTTATTTTTTAAAAATTATAAGATACCTGAGACTACAAATTGAAAAATATTTGAAACAAAAATAGATATCAAAATAACATAGAATTTAAGTAAAAAATCTAAAAAGAAAACTTAAAAAACAGAATTTGTTTAGAACGAAGTTTTTAATTAATTTATCACTTATAATATTGTAGTGTATGTGAACTCTAAGTCACATCACTATTAGTGTGCGTTTTTCCTACTCATGTTATGACTTACATATTAGTCATTAATGCTTTCACAGCTTTGCTGTTTGTGTATAAAAGCATTAGCGTTGTTATATTCATTAACCAGTATTATGTAGCATTCATAATGTAACGTTAAGTTGTATTATATCTGTATTCATTAAAGTTCTCACTTTCATATAATACATTGTGTGACATTGCTGTACATTCATTGCTGGTTCACTAACGTGTATCTTGTGGTGCAGACCACGAACGGTCAGTGCTCTCAGAGGAGAGCACGCGTTAACGCGGAATCTCCACTTCGCGTCTCCTACTAGTCGGCCGCTCATACACAACATGAAGTGTGCAGTGAAGTGTGCAGTGAAGTGTGCAGTGAAGTGTGCAGTGAAGTGTGCAGTGAATTGTGCATTTAATTGTGCAGTAAAGTGTGCAGTAAAGTGTGGATTGAAGTGTGTGGCACATTTTAGCCACAAAATAAACATTGAAATGGATTTGTTTTGGGGAACATCTTTTTAATCCCACAAAACAATCAAATTTTAAAAAATTTGCGCTTAATACGTGAGTTTTAAAATTTCACAATAAGTATTAAAAAAGTTTTTAAAATTTTCTATTTTAAATAACAATGAATATTGCTATGTATGAAACATATGCAAATGAAATATTTTTATAATTTTTATTAAAATTTAGGAAATGGAAACCACTTTATTTTAAGACATCCATCTTTGTCTCATTCTGATCACAGAAGGTAGGCGGTTAATGATAAGGTCGAATCCATTACTGATCGAATTATGCTATGGATTACTGGCGATATCACCCCTAAAGTCATTAGCATACAACCGTTTAAGGCTTTAAAAGAATGGCATATTTGAGATTATCATATTCCGTTTTACATAATGGCATATTCGGATTTATATGCCATTTATTGCCATTTTTATTGCAATTTTTTAATTAAAAATAGCCTCTTATTTGGTCATTTTTAAACCAATATTAAATTGTTAATATTATTGATAAAAATTTTTTAATTAGTTATGCAACAACAACAAAATAATTATTTACAACATTTGCATTTGGAGTATTGCCCTAATCCATATAATCTCCATTTCATTTTATTTCGATTTCATTTAAATTTCGATTTTGAATTATCTTTTAAATTAAATTTCATTTCCATCAGATTTTTTTAATAATTTTTATTTCAATTACATTTCAATTTCCATTAATATAAATAGAAGTAAATTTCAATTTCGACTATAAAAATTTGAAATAACACTAATTTTAATGATTATTTTTGCGCATTTTACAAAAACAACAAGGATTCATTGTTTGATCAAAAACATACATTTTTGTTTTTTGGTGTTATAAAACATATTTTTTGTTTTCAAAGTTACAATTTAATAATACAGGTTAATAATCAATAGGTAAAACACCACAGAACTGATTTCTTTTAAATGAATATAAATTCAAAACTTTATTTAATTGTAGTGTATACATTAATAATATTTGGCAACGTTTAAGAATTATTCACAAATAACAAGTTGAAGAAAATAAAACGATTTCTTTCAATCCAATAATTTTTGTTCCTGTTAAACGTAACATAAATTCAATCACAGTAGATATAAAAGACGAAGATCTTATTTATTTTGTAAATGAAAATACACGTTTTGTATTATTGTTTCGTCCACTTGAACATATTTAATTTATTTGTAATTATATTTTTAAACAAAAATGATTGATATTTAAACAATACTTTTTTTGTTAATTTATTTTTAATTGAATGTTAAGAATATCATAATGAAAATAATTAATCTAACTTTATTAATCAATTTGATAAATATTTGGAACTAAGTCGAAAAATGGAAGTTGCATTAATTCAACTAAGTATACCTAAAATTTGTAATATTCCAAACTTAACATTTTTATTGGTTATGAAAGGTCTAGATCATAAAGATAAAAAAGTAATGTTGGTAAAAAAAATTATACAAGATTTATCGCTTATGAAAATAAAATATTTCAAAACTTTAATGTTTGAAAAATTAAATTTGTAAGAATTGAAATAATTGATATTAAACTACTGGGAATCTCTCATGATAGTTATAATTTCATAAAAATTGAACTACCAAAATATTCATAACAAAAAGAATTGCTTAATTCACAGAAACACAATATAATTTAAAGTTAAATAGTGGTAATTTTCAAATTTTAAAAGAACAAGTTTAATATTGATAATTGATAACTTATTAGAAAAGAAATATAAATTCATTACACTACTTAAAGAGAAAATTGATATAAACGAACTAATCATCGAAACAAAATTTAAAAAGTTTAATAAAGATTTATTATTTTCACCTATTAATCATTTAAGTGTTTGCAGTGATATAATTCAATCGTCACACTTTGGAAATATAAAATTAAATCTATAACGAATAATATCAAAATCTTTACTCGATAATAAAATAAAATCTATCAACTTTAATCCCTTAATATTTGTACCTGTTCGTAAACAACTACTTTAATCGATCAATATATGCCCATTTGATGGATATAGTAGGAATATAATAGCCTACCTAAAAATAACAAAATTAAATATTTTATGTAAATGTAAAAATGAATCATAAAGAAAATAAAAAATTAAATTTACCAAATGATTTGAAGTAATATCTGAAAAAAAGAAGAAAAAAATATTATAATGGATTTATTTGAAAATAATAATAAATTAATTAGATTTTTTTGCAAAAGCAATTCATTTAGAATAAATTTCGATAAATATTTATATTTTAAAATTTTCGTTTTAATATTCCTTAAATTTTCAATAATTTTTTGGATTATTATCTATAAAAACGAATAAAACTTCATAATGGCTTGCTTTGATGAACATATTTTTGCAATTATTAAAAAATTATTTTTAAATAGAAGATATTGAATTTCTAGATAAAACATTGTTAAGGAAAAAAATTAAAGTAAAATATATACAAATAAATTTTCCTACCTAAAAATACTATCTACATTTGTATACAATACTCATCTGCATAAATTAAACCAAAAAATTTTTATATTTTTAAATTAACATTGTTTAGTAAAATTAAATCAAAAACTCCTATCATTGACTTTTAGTTTTTATTTTGTAATGTTTATCAAATTAGTTAATAATAAAGAAATTTATATTTTATATTAAAAGTTTTTAAATACACACATTTACTTTAAACTTAATAAATTTTATATTAATAAATGAAATACTTTTAACTTAAAAGTTTTAAGTTTCTAACTATTTTAAAAAATTTAATAAAAAAAGTTTCAAGAAAATATTTAAATAAGAGTTTTTTAAAAAATAGTAAGTACTTATAAAATTACTAAAACAAGCCTGATAGAGGAATGTGTTAAATAAATGATTGAATAAGTTAAAGCCGAAAACCTTAGTAATCGGGATTCTTAAAAATAAAATTAAATCGATATTTTTGGAGTAAGCTACTGAATACTCTGCACAAGAAGATGGATATAATTTTTTATCTAACTTCGATAAAATCAAGGCAGATATATTGATTTGACTTTGTCCATCCGTCTGTCCGTGTATCGCCACTTTGGGCGGTAATATAGTATAGATCCCGTTTGGGTGGTAACTTAGTATAAAACCCGGTTTGAGACAATTAAAAACCTTAAAATGTCAATTTTGCCTTTAATTATAGTATAAATCACGTATAATTACACTATTAAAACCGGCAAATGCCACTAATTTAACCGTGAAATGCCACTCATAATCTTTTTGTCACTATAATAACCGGCATATGCCACTAGGATAAACGGAAAATATTAATATTAAAAATGGGTTATGCCGCTTTTGGCCACAAAATAGTAAAAGTCCTGAATTTAAATAGAAAATAGCACATGAACCAAGGGAGATTAATATTAAAATATATCAGATAAAACTAAAATTATAGTAAGAGGGGAGCGATCGAACGCAGTGAGCGAATTGAATTGATTTTTAAGGCAAAATCAAAATTGAAATAAAATTAAAATTGAAATTGTTTTAAAAATTTAAATCAAAATTCAATTGAATTACTTTTATATATAAAAAATTGAAATTGAAATTGAATTAAAATTTATGAAATATAAACTTTTTGAAAGCTAAAATTATTAGAAATATTTCAACAATATATTGCAACTTTATATAAACTATTTATAATAGTTTATTATAAGTTATTTAATATATTAGTCTGACTCTAACATTTTGTTGAACCGGATGTGCAAAAACGCAATTTTTCGGTTCTTATTTCATATTATTTAACACAAATTATTTTAATTAAATAATTAGATAAACATTTAACAAATCTAAAATTTGGTACATATAAATTAACCAAAGAGTTATTTTATTATTATAAAATTGAAATATGATTACCCGTGTTCTGTTATTTGTATATTTTATTTTATGATCATTGTATTAAGTGATTTATATTGTGTTTATTGAAACTGCAAATTCAATTTAGTTGTTATGTTTTTCAAAGTTATATTCACTTCAAAAGTTAAAATTATTATTTAGAAGTAATCTTGAAATAATTTGTAATTAACTCAATAAATATCGGTGTTTTAATAATTTTTACCATGACCGGAAAACGTATTTATAGTAATGTCTTATGATGATATCTTCCAAATAATGATGTTAAAAACTCTTTTTTTCATTATTATTTATTTATTAGATACTAATATTCATTTTTATTTAAAATTCAACAAATTATCTTAAGTTGGCGCTTCAACATTAGAACTAAACAAATCAGTCAAAAATTTCAACAACACTGTAGTCCAGAAATTGATTGATTTAGTTATATTATATATTAATTTACTAACTTTTAATAATATATATATATATTTAAAATTTTGAAATTTTTGTATTGTTTATAAAATAATTTGACAATTTTATGAATAATCATGATTATGAATATCAGATGTGCAATGATTTATAAAAAGCTCTGAACGCTTTAAAAAAACATTTGTTTTTCACTGTAAGAATTTTCATTTATAATATAAAACTTAATTTTACAATTAAAAATTTTCGAAGTTAATCAAATAGATTACGCAATTAAAAAATTTCCCTGATCATTTATTTAATTGCATGCTAAATTTTAATTTAAAAATATGAAAAACTCATATTTGTTTAGTAATTCCTTAAATGATTTTTAAATTTAGTAATGCCGTAAATATTTGTAAATAAGAAATTTTTATAACATTTAAATACTTGTAGAAAATAGAATAAATATTGAAACAACTATATATTTAGCACATTAAGTAATTTATTAAGGAAAGTTATCTATATAAATATTAAGTTTAAGCAATACCATTTTTTATAAAAAAAACGGCAATCACTTACATGAGGTGTAAGCTTGATGTTTCTACTATAAGTTGTATCTGGAATCTGTAACACAAGTATTATTGTCAATAAAAATCAATATTGCATATCAGTTTTATAAAATATTATATTACATAAACAGAAAAATTATAATAATATTAATGTCAATTTTTCAGAATTATTTTTTATTGCAGTAACAAATAAATAAATAATAACAAATAAAATGGAACTCAAAAACTGAATTACAGTAATTACAGTTAAATGATCTTAATAAACTTAAAGAAGTGTTGTTCATTTTAAGTTTTTTAATTTGTTTTTCATTTTCTTTTTCTTTTGAAGAAAGTTTTTAGCTCACTTTGATTTTATATCAATGAGCTATTGGATTTGACATGTCTGTCCGTCTGTCGCTTTTTTATGATAGGAGGCTTTTTTTGGTTAAAAAATTTATTGATAGGAGGCTTTTTTGGTGAAAAAATATAATTATAGGAGGCTTTTTTGGTGAAAAAATTTAATTATTGGAGGCTTTTTTGGTGAAAAAATTTTAATTATAGGAGGTTTTTTTGGTGTAAAATTTTTATTATAGGAGGCTTTTGGTTATCATAGTGAGCCATTAATAAATTTAGTTTTTGTTAAAATGTTAATTTTCGCTTTTTACATATACTATTTCTTTCAATGTCTTTATTTAATTTCGTGTTTTATATCGTAAGATAAATTAATTTTAATTTTCACGACTTCTTTTGAAATTAAATACACAACTAGATTTAGATATTTTTCAAAATATTCTTAAATTAAATTAATTTTTAATTAAAATGTTTCAATCTAAAATTATTCCAATCATTTCAATTAATTAATTTTGTAACCAAAAAATTAATTTGATTTCAGGATAAAATATTAATTAAATTACGATCCAATCGGTCTTTTTCCAAGTTTGTATGTCACATAATTTTAAAATTATTTATAAAAATCAATTTTGTTTTAAGTTACTGTTTATTTTAAAAATAATATTGATACAGCTAGAAGATTTCATTAGTTTTATTTAATTTAGTTTTATTAGTCTCTTATTAAAATATTTGAAATATCTAGATTAAATACCTAAATTACAATTATTCTACTGAAGTAAAAAATTCAGAAACAAATATTTTGAAATTTTAGTTAAATCTAATAAAAATAATTAGTTAAATTAATGTAAATATTTTTAAAGATTTGTTTATAGCTCACTTTGATTTTATATCAATGAGCTATTGGATTTGGGATGTCCGTCCGTCTGTCCGTCCGTCCGTCTGTAGACAGAAGGCTTTTTGGTGAATAAATTTTTAAGATAGGAGGCTTTTTTAGTGAAAAAATTTTTAAGATGAGGCTTTTTTGGTGAAAAATTTTATTTATAGGAGGCTTTTTTGTTGAAAAATTTTATTGATAAGAGGCTTTTTTGGTAAAAAATTTTTTAAAATAGGAGGATTTTTTAGTGAAAAAATTTTACTTTTAAGAAATTTTTTATAACAATATTTTTAGTTTAATTAGTTTTATGTTAGAATAATATTGTTAGATGAAAAAAATTTTTGTATTAATTTATTTAAGTTTGAAGCGACACAGAAATATCAGTATCGCTAAATGTGTTTAAATCTATTAATCGCTATCACAAATTCATATAACATTAACTATTTATTAGAC
>JAQIVF010002308.1:0-11345 GCA_034698365.1 Steganacarus magnus | reverse complement strand
ATCATAAAAGACCTGAAGGCTTCTTTTTTCGATTAATTAACTATAAATTCCTGGTTTGGAACAAAAATTAATAGAATTATGCTTTATATAATAGCTTTGAAAAAAATCGAAGTCATTTAAAGCCCGCAACAAATCTTAGCCAACAAATTTCTGCGTTTTGCTATTATTCACTGTAAAAGTTTCTCACTCTCACTCTCGAAACAACAAAACTTTTATTTAGTGTGCTTTCCTTTTTAAAACATTTCTTTTGTGTTCTCTCTCTCTCTCTCTCTCTTGCTCTCGCTCTCGCTCTCCCTCTCGCTATAAAGCTAATCGTATTTTTGTAACAATCGTCGAAAAAAGAGTTTTCTGGACAATTGTATTGTGCGCTGCAAATGATTGCGTCTTTCAATTCTAAAACACGAGGCTTCATATTAAAGTATATATACTGGTATATATGCCTTATATACGCGAATAGCAACAAAAAAATCTCTATCCTAAAAAACTACTGCACAATAGAATGACTTAACGATTTTTTTTGTTCACTTCGCTAAATGCAGACAATTGTTGAAGATTCTAAAATTGCCTACAAATTGTTATTTTCAATTTCTGTTGTCGATTACGTTTCACTTTTATTAACGTGTTTTTCTCGACTTTTAAATTTAGATCTTACGGCACAAATCAATTTCGCAAAAATTGCTTTTAATGTTTTAGCGAAGCAACAAAAAAAACGCACAGAAGGCAGTATACAATTTAGGTGAAAAAAAATGGGAGAATCAATCGATTTAAATCAGTGGAGATCAAAGTAACCCCAAAAAATTCTCAATGATATGTTTTATTTTAAGCCACAAGGATTTGAGGCGAAAAAATGTTTGCCTCTCGCGCTCAGGGTTTTCATACTTCATTCCTGATATGCTATTGTACCCTAACATCACTAGCGATATTATCGCAGTTTCGCTAGAATCTATCAATCCGTAACCGATAAATTAAATATATATTTCTATATGTATAATAGGCTTTTTCAAAAAATATTTTTCGCTGCTTTCCTCTCTCGCGATTTTACAACTGATAGTTTCTGTGGTAATAATAAAACCACTTAATTATATATATATTTAATGCAAAAGTATGCAGAAATTCTTTAGAGTTTATTTTTTCGATGCAATGCTCCATTTGCACAATTTGTCTTTTTTTATTATTGTTTCATTCTGTCCTTGTATTTAACATTCTGTGCTGTCTTGTGCTTTTCATTCTTTCATTCTTGTCTAAACCCTTTTTTTGCATAAAATGTTTTTCAATAGAATTTGTTTTTTTTCCAAACAAAATGTCTGGATATTTTCTTTATTGTTCAGTTGTTTATTAGATGTTTAAAAAAAATTAAAAATATTTTTCTTTCATGAGTTATTTGCCATATGCCTAAATATAGAATATACCTGTAAGCTATATATATATATATATATATATAAACGATTTAACTCAAAACTCCTACGCCTTCTTCGTGTGCTTTATGACTATTTTTGTTATGTAATTGTTAACTAATTAGAGCTAACCCTGAACCCTTGAAAACAAGTTCAAGAGTATTTAAAAATCACCTGAACTAGAAAAAAATGTTAGAGGAAAATTTTTTTTTAAGTTTCTAACTAATTAACCATTTGCTGATCAGATCTTCAGTTGATTTATTCGCACTTTATGACTGTAAGGAAGTCTGATCGAAAAATCAGGTTTTTGGTTATGTTTTCTAACCCATAAATTTTTTCTCGAAGTTTAAATACGAACTTTTATTTATAATATAGATTTTTATATTATTAATAATAATAATTATCATTATTTATTGTTCGCACTTTACAATACTGTGTGCGCTTACTAAAAATATTTCGCATTGTTTTCTGACCGTTTTTCTATTTCCAGTAGTAGTTATAATAAATCTTTATAATAAATATATTTTTTTTAAATTCCATATAAACTATCGACGAGTAAAGTGTTTAAAAAGAGCAGTGCCAACAATAATATATTACTAAAAGATAATCGCTTTTTTTTCAGCTGACATCAAAATTTTTCTAAATATAAACTTTTCTGGTGTTCGTTCAGAAAATATATATGAATAAGAAATTCCTACGACATATTTCATATTTCGCTAATTCACTGACGCGTACGACTGCATTATATTCGTTAAACTTCACTTTTGCCAAATGACCGTAAAAAATGTTTTGCGGCGCATAAGTCAGTATTCGCGAGCGACGAATACATTTATATATTTTCCATTTCGTTTAAGAAATCAGTGATGCCTACCGCAGCTCCATTTTTTCCGTGTTCCGCTTTTTTGCCCGAAAGGTTTTTTCTTGGTATTGACTACGTTATAGACTTGGCTCAATAAATACCCATAGTTTTCGTTAGAATTTTTTCCTTTGTGCTGAAGAAGTGTTTTCTTACTAGTAGTAGTACTACTACTGAAAAATGCTAACATAAACACAAACACTACGCTTTACTTTTGATATAACATGCATAACTCATTGTATTATAACTTTGGCTTATGTTTGAGAGTACAATAAAAGTACCATAAAAAATAAATTTAATGCCACTTCTTATTTAATGCCAGAGAACGTATTTGCGTATAAACTAAAAAACTTTTTTTTGTTGTTGCAAGCCTTCATGAGAAAATATTTCGCTAAAAAATTGTATTTGAGCGTATAATAAGAAAGGTGTACAACAAATGTGAAATGTGTGTGTATGTATGCGAGTATGAGCACTGTGTGAGTGTGTGTGTTCTCTAGTTGACATTACAGCGGGAAGTTTGGTCACCAAATTCCCATAACATGCGATTCTCTTAATAATACAGGCAAAAAGGAATGAGTTGATAGAATTACGGTATACCTGATCTGATACACTATTTTCATGGGAATTATTAAGGGGCGAACAACCTTAATATTGAATTAAAACTTAACAGTTTGAAAACTTAACGGTACTTTTGCCGAGCGGTAGTCCACTAAAGGCCAACTTTTTTTGCGATGCAGCGCAAGAGGCAGCAAAAAATTAGTGAGAATTTATAGTTTATTTACTGAGAAAATTTGTTTACTTTCGCATAAAATCAAAATCACTTCTTGGATGAATCAGAAATTAGCGAAAATAAGAGATAATGTCAATAAAGTTTGCATTTTTTATCCGATCAATCTCTGCGCAAGTATTTCTCGTTTTTTATTTTTGTTATAAAATCGAGGTTTTTTTGTTGAATAGATAGTAATATTTGAGATTTTCTCCTCATATTTCATTAGTATCGCAAATAACAGCAAAAATAAATCATTGAAGTAAATCTTTTGAGAGTTTTTTTTTAAAAAGAAACTATTTTTGTTAGCCTTTCGGTTATTTGTGATAAAGAAAAGTTAAGAGCTTTTTACTAACTGAAATAGCTTTGTGTCTCCATTTAATTGAAGTGGGGTTTATCTTAATTATATGATAGGAACTAATTTTTTTAATATTATTTATATTATTATTTAATGTCAATATCAAACACACGAACCACCGGCTATTATAAAACGTACATTAAATTAAAAGTTTCCTGAGATTTTTATCGCAGTAATGATTCGTTTTCTGCTCTACCCTTTCTTTCGGATCTTTTGAGACAACAAAGAGTTGAGAAACTTCAATGGAGAGAGGGAGGGAGGAAGAGAAAGAGAGAGAGAGAGAGAGAGAGAGAGAGAGAGAGGGAGGGAGAGAATGTCAATTCAATGTCAAGAATAATATTATCAAACAGATTCATTCAATTAATACCTGTTTAGTTAGAACAGTATAAGTTATATTATCTGTATATCAAAATTCGTAAAGAAATAACTTGAAAACAACAAAAAAATTTGACATTTAATAAAATTAATTAGTTTGATGCTAATACTATGTGATAATTAATGCACAATTATTAAAATTATAATTTCTAATTATTTCGAGAAACAAGCAACGTATACCTTAATTAACGTGATAGAGCATACACAGTCCATTAGGGCTGTGTTTCCGAATACAGAAGCACATAACGGTGAGGATAATTAAAGACGTCGAACGAGTAAATGAAAAAAGCACTGTGTAATGAAAGATTTTCGAAATTAATTTATTCCATCGCTTAACGCAAAGTGAATCTGAAAATATATATTATTGTATTTTAAATTAAAAGTTTCTTAATTATGCTAAATTATTTAACATCATATTATTTTTACATAATGGTTATGCAGAACATTAAAAGTTTTCTTACGGTTTCTTAGCGAAAGGAACAAAATTCCCAAAATGGTTCATTTAATAATGTTTAATGATCAGCTTAATTGCTTAATTTTTTCAACAATAATATGTTCTTAAAACTTTTCTCTCTGGTTTTTCCTGACCTCTAAGCAAACCTTTTTTTTCATGCGAAACTCTTTGAATGGCATCTAACCGTTTTTCGGCCACATTTTTAAAGCCTACTTTCATTATTTGCGCCGTTAGTTCATTGTTTTCCTAACAAAAGTTATAATTAAGATTTAAAATAACAAAAAATAATAATCCACTCGGCGTATAAGTGTCAGGAAATTTTTCGGATTTCATAAGCCAATTATGCCTAAATATGACCGAAATAATTGATGATTACACAGGAGGATAATAATACTATGACAAAAATTTACTCTATAATGGTTGGTCACATTATTATTATTATAGCTTTACGATAGTCTTCCTGTGAGACCAGTTACAGTTACTGTGTAGCGTTAGATTTACTTGATTAGAGTGCTCTATTGCTAAATGACTTTTTATAACCATAAATAATACGAGGCGGATAACAACACGGTATTATATAATAGCTTATTATTTTAAGAAAAACCTTAGAACCCAAGGAAACTACTAGTTGACAAGTTCCGGAAGAGCCGAAAGGCATCAATTAGGAATCGAACCCAACACTGTAATGTTTTCGTAGATATATCTGATCGACCATGTGATGCGATCTCAAGCTAATACTTTATTATTAAATATTAATATTATAGCAGATCAAAAATGATTTTTTTCTTCATATTTTATAGGATAGAAGTTAACTCCAAATCTTATGATCTTTTTAGTTTAACAAAAAACTAAATAAAATACCGTTAGTCCCAGCAGCTAACCTTCATTCTTGATTAATACCGAAATTCAGAGCAAAACGGTATTTTGATTCTATATAAACTAACCATCATATTCAACTTAAATTTTGTTCATTGATATATAACTTCCTAATTTGTTTGTTTTTTTAAATCTGGCAAAAAAAAATCTTTTGAATGGCGGAACATTATTGTCGCACAACAATCATAAGCATATTAGGCTCCATAATGTACTTAAAGAAATAATCTCTTTTGCAAAAAAAAACATTACTGTGCGTTACAGTACTCAATGCATTCAACGAAAAAAATGAAGAAAAAGATAAATATTAAAAACGCTATTAGCGAGGCTTATATATCATTTACGGGGCTATAAAATTATTGTTTACATAATCGGTTGACTTGAAACGCGTAATGATTTCCTTATTTGTCAATAATCATCGGCACCTCTCGAAAGGCACCATTTCTGACTGAGAGGTTTCTTTCGCCCGCGGGTTAAAGTAAAATAGAAAAAAATTTATAAATGAATGGAATTGTGTGTGTGCTTCACATGTAAAGTGCTTTTTAAATATTCATTAAAAAAAATCACATCAACTATACATAATTTATTGTTAATAAGTTGTCAAATTCAATAGAAAGTTCAATGCATCTGAAAAGTTCACGACTAAACTCTTCAGAGAGTTTTTCGAAACGAAAGTTTGCATAAACATAGCATTTAAAGCTGTATGCGATGTTTTTTCGCTCATTTTTCCGGAAATGCGATTTGCATAATCTTATTACAGGAATATTTCTCTTCATTAATATCTGTAAAATGTTTCACTATTTTCAACCCATCATTAATAAGACATCTCAACATTTAAATTGCGGTCATTGGGAGGAAACACTTCTTTTTGTTTGTTTCTCTCTCTTTTTTTTTCTTTCTCCGTTAACCTTCTGTATAATACACACAGTATTTAAAAAAACGGCTATACATTTAACGGTGTAATTTGATATGTAAATCTGATACCGAGATTAAATAATTACTAAATTATCTTAATATTTATAACGTGAATTTATTTATGATATAAATAAATTTTCATTAATTTTAAAAACCGTCACTCCATTTTTTAGTTCAAACCTTTTATCACTTCAAAAAATCAGTTGCGGTATTCTTTTTTTAATACTTTTCAATACCTTTTCTTAAATGAAATTTCTTTTTCCTTTTGACTATCCTTTCAAAAAACTACTATTTTGCGGTCAAACCGTTAAAATAACATTATATATAATAAAAAAAAATCCTCCAATTCTCTTTACATTGTATTTTTTCCTTTTCTCACTTAAATTGCTTGCTATTATAAAAGACCTACAAATTGAAATTGCCTTTTCATTCAAATATTAACATTTAAAGAGAGGCGTAACTACTTAACCATAAAAAAATATACATAAAAATAATTCCACTACACGTCAATAAATGATTTTCTTATATAAAAAAAATTTCAATATTTCGGTACAATTCGCTATGGATTTTCTTATTTTGCAACAAAGAACCAAATTATCGAATATATATTCCCCGTAAACGCAGTCAATTCTAAACATTTTCTATTTTATTTATGGAAAAATTTATTATGTATTATTTTTCGTACACGCTATCATAAAAAAAAACGCAAATCCAGTTCACGAATCGTTTACTTTGTCGTTAAACGGCGCTTTTATTTTTAAAATGAATTTTTAATTTTATTTTTCCATTTAGCTTTCCATTAACAGTTTCATGCAATGTTTTATTTGCACTTGAATTGTTTTAAGAGCGATTATGATCTATAGAGTAAATGTTTAACAGAACAAAAAAAACTCTTAAGTGTCGTTCACTTACCAAATACTCGGAAAAGTACTTCGGAAAAAACTTGACAAATTTGATGCGAGTTTTTTGCGGAGTTCTTAAAAATAGTTGTTATCTATAGTATTTATTGTGAAGCATAAAATTGATAAAAAAATACTTACTGATTATTACAAGAGAAAAAATTCCAAAAGTGGTATTAATTTTTTTATTGAAGAAAACTATGCAAACAAATTCAGATTTAATTGATAACAGGTTTTTGTTTTCAAATCTGATACTTAGTCATATACAAACAAAACCACTAATAAATTCTCAAAAAGTAATAGAATTTATGCAAAATAATCTCACATTTCTAATTCATAATAATGCTCACAATCTTAGGTGACACAAGTTTGTAGTGTAAAAAAAGAGTTTTAATCATTGTTACTTTAGCACATTTTTACTCATCTTAATATTCTAAGCTGACGACTAAGACTATTCTTATTCAGGCTATTAAGTTGTAACGCGTATATGTTATAAAGTATTGAGATATAGAAAGGAAGTGATACACTTCTTGGACTTAAGAAAATTGCGAACTGAAGGACAGACGGACGGACGTGTTTAATTTAAATAGCATTTTCAAATTGGAAGTAAATTCAAATTGAACTTAAATATATACTTAAAATTTCTATTCATTTAATATTTTCTTCATATAAGTCAACTACAGTATTCATTAAAAGTTTATTAATTGTTTGCTTGTAGTTTAGTTAAGTGACATAATTGTGTTATTATTTGAAAATAATAATCAATTATAAAATCGAAATAATAGCTAAAGTAACACTCGGTATTTGTTGTAACATTTAATTATATTCATTACGCAGAAAATATTTTTAATTACAGTAAGTCGTAATTATATGATCACATATTTATGTATTATAGAAACTTGAAAAATAATTATAAAAATGTTGACTATTTTAATGTGTTGTGGAATACACATGCAAGCAACCAGTTTTGACTTTTATACTAATAAATCCATGTTTAAGTGTAAACGACAGTAAATTAAGTGCAGAAAGTTTATTTTACTTGCTTTTTTATTTTATTTTTATCAGCGAAAATTTAGGATATCACGCTAAACAATCAATGAGATAAATTAAACGTTAAATTATATCTGATTACATAAACTTAAATTATGCAATTGAAATATGGAAATCTTTATTTTATTTGCGAAAACTTTTGCTGGCAATTAAACGTTTCAGCGCTAGAGTTATGAAGTCATTCGCAAGCATTTTATATTTAAGATTACTTATCAAGTGTTAGCACAAATAAAAAGATTATTATTTATTACGGGAACATTCGCCAGAAATGTAAAACTGAAATCAATAGAATTGTAGATTAGTATCTAATTAAAAATATTTTATAGCCAATCGAGTATTAAAAAATATTTGTCGTAAAATATTAAACATATGCGTGCGATCGCGCGCTCTATAAAGTTATTATTGTAATAAAATCATATGATAAAACTATTTCTGGTTTATGATATTTTTGCTCTTTAATTAACCAAATAGAAAATTATTAAATGATTAGTATATTAAAAAAAGTTAAATGAAAATTTTAGTAGTATAGTGTACTATCAATTAAACGTTAAATTTTTAATTATTAAATTACAAAATTTAGTTTGCGTTTAAATCCGGTTCTGATTTTGAAATATGACTCTATTAGTAGTGTATGATTAATTAACTATTGCTATCTATTGAACTAACATTAATTAAAAGAAGATATCTTTAACATTATTATTTAGTGTTCGATAAAAATTATTTGTTTTTGTATTGCAGTTGTTTAATAACGATTAAAATTTTAATTAAATAATAATGATAGTAAATGCATAACAACTTAGTAATACAAAACAATAGTTATCAATGTTTCAATTAATTTTCTCTGAATTTTAATTAATTTTTAATTAAAATAATTGAGTAAAACTAAAGAACATAAAATAAGATTGTAACTTGTATTTACACTGAACTCTTTCGCAAGTATAGAGAATTTAACATTGCTGTACAATGCATAAAATATTAAATTTATGTTTATATGGTCGATCACTTCCGCCGTGAATTCTCAAACTTTTACGTTTTCAAAATTGAGTACAAGGTGAAATGCAAAAAATTTTGCCATTGCATGATATCTATGAACTAAGTATTAGTAGGAATGGGAAGAATACTTGTTATTAATAATAAAAAAATCGGTGTTACATTTTCAATCTATATTCCTATTCTGCCACAATAGTTACCTTATTTATCTGTGCATTTCAAGGCGAATCAAGGTAACACACGCACATATTTTATTAATACCAAAAAAATAGAAACTGCACGAAACATTTCTTTTCTCAGCTCTTGTTGCTGTTAACCACTATTTTCTGTGGTTCAGACATTTCATGCTGGAATGTAATCTGTATCAACGCAGCGCTAAGTGTTAGTGGCATCGACTAAAGTAGTTTTATTACACAATAAAATTAGCCTCAATCGGGCCATCAAAACTTTTAATTAAAATGTCGCGTATACTTACATAATTGTTAATTAATTGATTGGTCTGTTTCATTGTTATACCCTATCATTTTGTATGAGGTAATCGGCCAATGGCTTAATGAACTCGAGTAGAGTGGGTTATTAAATAAGCAGCATCGGAATACTGAATAAGGTTTAGTAAACTTTCGTCTAATTTTATGCAAATATTTTTTGCTGTGTGCGCAGTTTTTTTTAATGTTTTCTGTAATTACTGGCTGGAATTGCTTTGCGATGCATGGCAATTATTTTTTTATGATTTTGATGCTATCCTAAAGCAATAAAAACCATTTAAACTCAATAACGATTAAAAACACACACAGATATATATGTATAGTTAGTTTATCTTTGTTTCTCCATTCTTCTTCTTTTTCTTCTTCTTCTAACTTAATGGTTATATAAGTCAGTATTATATGCGCATAAAAGTAAAATAAGTGTATCATACTTTATCTGAATCTGTAAGCTATTTATACAAAAAAACTCGATTATCAAATGAATTATGTTTAAATTAAACCGAATAAATTAAATTATAAGATAATATTGTAGTTAATGCTTAAAAGAGAACTGAAACCCATTAAATTGATGTTTCTATTGATTTATTATAGAATGTAGTGATGGTTTCGTAACATTCGAGTTAATCACTGGATATGTATTCACTGCGCCATCAGAAACGGTGACAATGTTGCCGGGAGTACTGCATCTGATCGAATGCATGGATAGGTGTCTGTCGAACCACACGTGCAGATCAGTGAATTTCGAGACCGGACTGTGCGTGCTATTGAGCACATCATCGTACGAACGACCCGAAGCGCTGGCACAGTCACAGTTCCCAGTTTTCACCATTTACGCGCAAAAGATATGCTTAAGAGGTAATTATTATAAAGATTGATGAAAAAAAAATTTACCATTACGAGTAACCACGAAAAAATTACTAATCTTCCAATCAATTAAAGAAAACTATTCTTATCCCTCTTGACATCAATATATCAAAACAACATAAAATTAAACTTTCGATCATTAAAATTTTTATTGCCTACTGCTATGTATAATGGAAAAGTGAGAAATAAGAAATTCTTTCTCTTCATGTCTGCTATCATTTGCATCAGTCTCTGTGTCTATCCTTAGTATTTCAGTATTACTATTATTATCATTATCATAAAAGTGAATCTAAAAGGAAATTTTCAGACGCAGAAAGTATGTGCGCCTCGAAGACGAAACGAAATGATGCAGCGCTCGATACTTAGCATAGTTATTAAGAATAGTACTCCTTATTTAGTTCTCTGGGCCTTACACTATATATCTGACTTATAGCCGAAGTCAATGTCATTTTCACTAACAGAGTAACCGCAAAATGGTATAATTTCTAAATTAGTCACGCTTTGGGCGTAAAATAATGTATAGATGTTTACCCCCGAAAAAACTTTTTGAATTAACTTTTTTTTCTAATGATGAAAAACTAAAAAAAGTTAAAGAATATTAAGAAAAATGATTAATTAAGATATAATTTAAATGCGATCGAAGTGAAAGACTTCTTTCGTATTTCTATATTAGATAATTGCTAAAAAAACAAAACAAAAATATTATTTGCAAAATAATAAAAATATAATAATATTAAAATAAAAAACTAATTTTCTAAACGCTCGTATTAGCAGATAAGAGCTGTGATCGCGGCTGGGCTTTCGAAAGAGTTAATGGTTACGAACTGAAAAAGTTAGACAAGAAAAAAGTGAAGGCGACATCAAGAGTGGAATGCATGCAATTATGCCTGAATGAGATCGAATTCGAGTGCCGTTCCGTTAATTATGACAACGAGAATAATGACTGCGCTCTGTCTGACATGGATAGACACACTATTAATATAAATAATGATCACCGATCACGAAACTACGGTCCATCATCCGGAACTGTTGACTACATCGAAAACAACTGCATTAAAGGTATTTG
>JAQIVF010002307.1:0-11352 GCA_034698365.1 Steganacarus magnus | reverse complement strand
TTCTCTCGTTTAATTATTTTTAATATCATCCTTTAATCGTCATTTTATTCTTTTTCTTCTAAATTTTTTCTTACAAAAATAAATTTATAAAATATGACAAATCCCTTTTAGACGCTAAAGATTTGAGATTTTATTATCGTTTAGTGGAAAGTTATTATTAAAAAAAAATCTTGTATCAGAAAATTAGCTGAACACTTCGCTCATTATTATTATTTACGACAAGTTTATGTAATTTATTTCGGCAATAAATTTTATTAAAATGTTCTTCGCTAGAAATAGGAAAAAAATTCTCCCAAATTATCATAAACGTCAAAACGAATTTTATTTTTTATATTTTCGATGCACCGCTCGCCCACACGACGTGCGCGCACAAACATCAATATTAATACATTTTAAAATTGTGTATAAAATATTAGTTTTAATAAATTTTATCCGAACTGAAACCCTGTCGAGCTTTACAGAAAAATATAGGTAATAGACGGCGAAAATCTTTTATAAATAGTTGTTGTGTGCACTTCTTTTAACAGACTGTGAGCACAACTACTTCGGGCACAAATGGAAATTAAAGGAAATCTATTTAAGTTTTATTTTTTTGACATAAATTGCGTAAAACTATTATCTTCTATTTATTTGCTAACGCTTTTTCTTCAAAAAAAATCATAAAAAAGTCGAGACAGAAAAAACACTGCTCAAGATTTATTATGATTAAAAAGCGTTTCATAAAATCTATTTAAGCTCATACTAAGGAAAAGGTATATACTTTTTTTTGAGTGAAAAAGTAAAAATATTTTTTAAAAAATCAACTATTTTGACATAACAATTCCATACCTAATATGAAAAGCGATGCGTTCGTGGTCTTCATTGTGCAAATAATGATGATGTGGTGTTTTATATTTTAAGCGCCGTTGAGATAAACAGAGAAATGTGTGAAGAAAACCTGTCAAACTTTTTTTTTACAATATTACAACAAAAAATAGATTATATTAAATTTTTATAAGAAAAAAATCACTTTAACGTAAAAAGATTTATTTTCTTAGTTGAAAAAAGTTTTTTTCTTTTCGTCGAGAGCAAAAACAATTCGTTTCAAAATGCGTTGATTACTTTGTTCGCATCACCAGAACACATAAAAGCTAACGGTTCTGTGGCACCACTTTTATACGTTATGATATTAAATGGGTGTTTGCACCGTTGAGGTTGAGGGTGGACATCACTGGCATCAGATGTTCGGCTGTGGACACGAACATTACGCGTGTAAAAGGATAGAAAAGTAAAAGAAAGGGGCAGTGATTTGGCTGGTGATGGGAAAGTGATGGTTTGACATAAAGGGCTGACGATGTGATCCAATATAGTGGCCCAGTCTCTGGAGAGTGTAGCGATAGGGAAAGCAGAAGTTAAAGCCATAGAGAACATCCCTTCTTCATCGCATCGCACACATACTGTATTACATTAAAGAGGCCTTAAGGCGATATTTTGCACAGAAAAAAAGTAGTTTTAGTTTTGGTGAGAGACCTAGTTTCACATGTTTAAAATACAATTAATTCCCCTCTCATCTGTGCGGCTCATCCCCTGCACAGTTTCCCTCCAGTCAAAGCACATCCCATACGCACGAATACACGTGATCATGCTTTCTAACCCTTTTAGCTCTTGTGTTCAATTTATTATTTATAAATATAAAAATTATATTATGCAATATTCGGTTTTTTTATCAGTAGTTATCGATATTATTCTCTCTCTCTCTCTCTCTCTCTCTCTCTCTCTCTCTCTCTCTCTCTCTCTCTCTCTCGTATGGGAGATTTAAAGTATTTATTTAAACTTTGTTTTTTTTTATCTTAAGATAAAACGCTGATGTTGTTTACATTAAATATCAGTCGGCAGATAGAAGAAAAAAATCATTTTTAATCGTAAGCCTCAGAGCAAATTTTTAATGCTAGAAAAACTTTCCCCGTGATCTCTGATCTCTTTATTAGTTAATGAAATAGTTTTAATAAATAATAATGATTGAGATTAATTTTTTATTCTTTTTACGTGCGATATAAATTTATTTGTTGATAAATATCTTTGTTAAATATCTATAGAAAAAACTTACACAACTATTTCTAATCTGTTTTTTTTCTCTTTTAATGAATAGAAGAGAGAATGTAATGGCATTTTTGGATTTGACTGTTGTGTGTTGATGTGCTTAATCATATGGTCATAATTGAATGTCATGATTGAGACAAAAAGGTTTTATGGGAGTATTTTTTATTAAAACCTCTTAAAATAAAGAAAAATTGGTTGACACAGATAATCACAAAACAAACGCAATTATAGATTTTTTTTTCTACTAATGAAATACACATAAATAAAGGCTGAGAATAACTAATTGAATGGAATAATTCATTAATCGAAAGTTATAACAAATTTTCAATTGTTTCAACTAAATAACATTAGTTTTAACATAGTTTTTTCCAACTAAATATGATAAATACTTTATTCTGTGTGTTATTTTCTCTCTTAATAATATTTTGAAAACTTAAGCCGCACACACACGTACACGTGAATGACTCTTTTAAAACAGAAAAAACTATTTGTTAAATTAACTGTTAGTTAACGTGCATGAATATAATAATAACAAACTTGATATTTATAATGATTCGCATCGTTTGTATTCTATTAATAAAATTATTATTATCCGTCAGTAACTTTTTTCTTGCAGTGGTATTAATAGTGATGATAGCGCAAAACACTAACCTCTCTCTTTCTCTGTTTGAGTTTAAACAATTTTTAATATGCACGAATTTCCAATGAAAATCATACAACAGTTTAAGTTCTTTAAGAGATGTTCCTGAAACCCTGAATATTTTTCATGAAAAACATTTTTATTATTGAGTGAATGTACTGTATGTATAATTAAAATTATATAACAGTTTATATAACAAAAGCGTTGCACGTATAACACAATTGACAATAAAAAAAGCGCACGTATTTTTTACGAGTCGCTCTGTATAAAAATAAACGGATAAAGACATTTTAATCCTAAAATATCTTAACGTTTTTCTTGTTTTTTTCCCAATTTTTTTCCTTCCTGAATTTATATCACTTAAACAGGCAAATATGTGTTTCTCTCTCTCTCTCTACTGTTAAATCTAATATGAAATTAGCTCAAAATTATTCACAACATTGCAGCTCTATTTCTCATTAATATTCAAATATAAAGAAGCAACAGTTTCAGGTTTTTTCACAATAAATAGCATCACTCAATACAATTAGCTTTTAACTAATTATCATTAAGTGTTCGTTTATTGTTGAGCTAACGCTCGTAAATAATAATGACTTTAACATATATAAAACATTCTTCTGCTTCTGCTTCTTCTTCTTCTTTTTCGTTGAGAGGTCACGAGAGATCATTTTTTAAGCTTAATTATGAAACACAAGTGTTGTTAAATTTATTAATGTATAAAAAGCTATTTTAACGGAATTAAAAGTTATTTTCGAAACAATTAGTCTCGACCAGAAAAACTTCAACTGAAAATTTTTTATTATTAATGCTTTCGGTTATGTCAATATTTTTTTTAATACTCCGTGTGTTAATATTTTTTTATGTAATTAGTGAACAAGTTTTTATATATTAACGAATTTATGGCTTATAATTATAGGTTTTTCACCAGAAAAAACGGTTGGTTGCGTTATTAATTAATATTATGAATTAAATTTAAATAAATTTTATATTGAATTTCATTCACTCTCTCTCTCTCTCTCTTCTTTTGGTAGGCTTTTTTCTAATAATATTTTGATAATACACTTGGTATATAATATATTAACCCGTTGTGCGAACCAAAACAGAAATATTCTCATCTTTAACCATAATATGAATAAACTATTAAAATAAGTTCCGGGATTATATATTTTTCTGGGGTTTATATAATAATAATAATAATAATAATAAATTCTGAAATTTTTCACTTCTCTGTTCGTCTATAAAAGGGTTGTGCGCTTTTTTTTAATGTCAAAATAACAACCACTCTGCTGTTAATATTGATTACGTAAGAGTGATTATTACGTTGCTTTCTCTACTTTATTTAAATTAATTTTTAATGGATCCTACGAATCCTAATGGTAGGTCTACTTGACAATAATTTACATAATGCCAGAGTGCAAGAGAAAAAAAAACACTTTCACAAATTAAATCAGTGCTACGCGAAAGTTAAATAAACTGTTGCCATCATTTAATGATAGTCAAACAAATTATAATAAATTAAAAACAGTGTAGCATTAATAAAGCCCTTTTCTAAATTAATTTTTAAAGAGGAGATTCACCACTACTACTACTAACTACTTCGCCAGAAATTTTCTAGTATTACTGCGAAAATTATTAATTACTATAAAATACTAGATAAATCATTCATTAGTGCGCAATGTGTTGCAGTTGTACTTGAATCCAGAAAATGTTAAATTATCGGTTATCTAATAAAGGTATAAAATATCACTGGTAAGTCTTATAAGAAGTTCTATCTTAGAAGTGTGTAATTTTTGTTTAATGTGTGTTACTGTCATGTATTTACTCCACTGATTTTATGTCAGATATTTTTTAACTTAATTTTTGCTTTATTAAACAAATTATAGTGTGTATACAATGATAATTGCAGACAAATAAAGCGATTCTTTTTTATTGATGTCAAAGTTAAACAGATAATTAATATTCCAAATAAATTAAATCAGAGCACGTTTTAGATATATTTCTCTCTCTCTCTCTCTCTCTCTCTCTCTCTCTCTCTCTCTCTCTCTCTCTCTCTCTCAACCTCTCAACAATTAAAAGTAAAGTGAGTAAAACTAAACGTTTTACCATTAGATTAAATTATTTTAATATCTTTATTTAAATAATAATTTATTTTAAACTGTTTGAGTGATTATGAAATTTGAAAAATTTGAGAGTGAAATAAATAAATAAATAAATTTCAATTGTACTTTCAGATTCTTTTTTTCTCGAAAAGAAGTCGTTTAATATGTAGATCGCAATAATTATTACTTTGTAGAAGAAATGCACTAGTGATTCACTACAAACTTGAAAATATCTTGAGGGCGAGAGAGAGATGAAACAGTAATTTTGAAACAATGCCGAAAAACTTGAAATGCTAAGTGTTATCTAACGATGTGTTTAGTCGTTAGTTTGCGTTGGAATGTTTCATTCGTAAGCAAACTTTTCTTGATCTCACGCTACGGTAAATTAATTAAAGTAAAGGAGAAAAATAGCCATTCCCTTAAAAACCAAAATATTGGAAAATTTTAACTCAAAAAATGGTCCTAAATTAGAGAAAAAATTGCAACTCAGATCAATCCTGGCTGAGCTTAGTTTATTATTAAAAAAACACTAACACTATCTCACGTCAAAATTAATTGCTTAAACAATTATCAGAAAATTGTTAGATTGAATCAGTGTTTGTATTAAAAGAAAAAAAAGTTTGCAAACATAGGTCTTAATTGCATGATACATAAAAAATTGTTAGATATGAAAGCGTCAAACGAATTAATTCATGAAAATGTTCTCTTCTTGAGTGAGAGAAGAAAAACAATAATAAATGGTTACTCGAGTGCTTTCTCTCTCTCTCTCTCTCTCTCTCTCTCTCTCTCTCTCTCTCTCTCTCTTTCGCTTTTATTCACAGTTTATTGAATAACATTTTTGTGAAAAAAAATTTTGTTTACTCTAAACACTGTTAAACTGTTTCGCTTCTCTTCTTTCTTTTCTTTTTCATCATCGCTGATAGTTTTCCTCCAAACGAATTGAATGTAATACACGATTTAACAAAATCGTTTAGCTATTCTTACACATAGTTTCGATGTATTGCGTAACATTGCATAACTATTTTGTTTTCTTTCTAAATAAAAAACAAGAACGAACATTCATAAAGAGCTCACGTTGACGTTATGAATGGTGAAAAGATATTGTTGTCATTATTATATACAAATCATTAGATAACATACTTAGCAAGCTATTGATTGTTTTATTTTTTTCTGTTATTCAGACTGACCGAGATTAGGGGTGAGGGGAAGGTTGGCATCCCTCAAATTTTTTGGTAAGTTCAAGGCTATAAAATTGTTGAAATCAGTTGAGTTTTGGCTTTTCATGCTAAAATTTTGAGAGCAATCCACACCCCAGACCATCGGAGTTTAGGACATCACGTTTGATTGATTTTCTTTTTAATTGGATTTCTATAAAATATTTAATTTACTAATTTTCCGAACTAATGTATTAAAAAGTGTTATTATTTAAATTAAAGACAATTTAATTTCGACCACAGATTGAAAATTATAATGTAAATCATGTGATTAATAAACGTTTTCCAGAGTACGGTTGACCCTTCCATATGGACTCGTTATAACTCACTAGTGGTTTTAATGTGAGCTAAAAATATGCAAATTTCGAGTTTGATCGCGTAACATAAATAATACAGACACACACACGTGAGTCTATAGATCACGTCTTACTGCATGCATACCGAGCACTATGGAATGACAACGCATCACTTGTTGCGTGCTTTTGCTTCTCATCATTTATTTCCTTCATGTGATAAGAAATAAGTCCTTTCAGAGGTCACAATTTAGAGTTACATAAGCGTTTTTCCATAATAGAGGTCAAATTGGGGAACTACTCTCGAAGCCCACTCTATACTAATACGCGTGATTCTACTGAGTCTTGAATCACTTAAACTGTAACTTGGAAAACTTCGAGAGAGAGAGAGAGAGAGAGAGAGAGAGAGAGAGAGAGAGAGAGAGAGAGAGAGAGAGAGGCGAATATGGACAATAATGAACAAATAAAACACTATTAAATCCATTATATATACTGTATAGGAAGAAGTGGTATGAGTACAAAATTATTACAACAACCTTTTTGCACAAAAGCATAATAATGTTTTGTTAACTTAAAAGCACACACACAAGCAGTACACACAGACATACAGCATCTTTATTTCTGTTGATACCCTTTCAACACAAAGTTGTTTTACAATCGTTTTTTTATTACAATTTGCTATTTAAGAAGAAAAACATATATTTTACTGGCAAACACAAACAAGCGTTTATATAAAAAAGAGTTTAAACTCTAAAAACTATTGGTTGAAATTGCTTCGTTTTGGAATAATCAATGCACAATATTTTATTCAATAATCGCGTGCACCGAATCGAATCCACTACCCTATACTGTACGCTATATTATACTATTGGGAAATAAATTTTTATTTATTGTAAAAAAGTTTTCTTTCTCTCTTTTTTTTTATTACAATGGAAAATTAAACCAAACAAAAAAAAATAAATTTTGTCGCTTCTCTCTCTCTCTCTCTCTCTCTCTCTCTCTCTCTCTCTCGCTCGCTCTCGCTCTTTCGCTTCATGAATAACAAAATATTTTTATATGAAAAAAATTAAAATTTAAAGCCATTAAAAAAACGAATACACACCGAATCGTTGCCCGTTTGCTTCCAGAACTCAATTTCATTTCTATCAATAAAAATTTTTAAATAATAATAATAATAATAATGAAATAATAAGCAAACAAAACAGTTATGCTAATCTAATGAACGATTGATAATATGCTAATTAAGGGCTTTCTGCGAAAAAAAACTGAAAATATATGGCAAATCGTTGAATTGAATGTTATTGCTTTATGTCTTATATGGCTATTAAAATTCCTACGGTAATGTGCAGTGCTTTTAGTCTAGTTTTGTTTCATTTTTCTTTTAGTGCCTTTTTTCTCTTCTCTTCTCAAACACAAAGTTATATATCATAAATTTTTTCGTTGAACAATAAATTACTCTTTTCTTCGAACGAGAGTTAATTTAATAATAATAGAAGTAATAATAATAATAAGAGAAATAGGAAATGTAAGACATTTATTAGCCGAAGAGTGAGAGTTGAAAACAAGGGTGAGTTATCATTCTTTTGGATAATAAAAATGAATAAATTCCGTTAACAATAAAACTAATATAATAAATATTTTTTTTGGGGAGTAAAATCATTCTTTTTTATTATTATTTCTTATATTTGCTTATATTTCTCAAAAAGTATGCTACACTACAGCACAAAATTAAAACTTTAATTAATTACTAAGCCAAGCAATATTTGTCTTAATTATTTAAATGCGTTTCTCTGTTAACTAGTATTAATGACTCTCAACCCTATTCACTATTCACTTTCGCTAATGAGCGTAAAACTACACTCTCTGTGTACTATTAAAGCGCTACTACTTACTTATTTTTATTATTTATTTATTTATTTTGCTGATTTCTTTAGAAAAAAAAGTAATGGACTCTCTCTCACGTGAATACAAATCGAGTTTTATAAAAATGCTTTCACAAAAAAATTTCACTTTTTCTTTTGCTCCGTTACTCTCCTTCTCGTTCTTATTTTTTTTTGGCTTCTATTGAAGCATTATTTTTAAAATAAATTAGCATCTCTTCGCCACTACTACTACTACAGTACTATAGTTTATTTTTTTAAAAGAAATATTATTTGATAATAAATAAAACATACCACTAGAGAGAAAGTAAATGCTAATTCAGATCAATAATCAATAGATTTTTATTTACGATTATAAATAACTTGCAAAACTAAATCAATATAATTACATTTATTCGCGGGAAAAATAATTTATTTAAATAAATTTAATTATTTTTTCTTGTTTTTTTTATTACGTCTAACTTTCTTCTATGTATTTCGAGTAATATTTCTGCTCTTTTATGTACTTTTTTTTATTACTTTTGTTTCGCGAAGATTGCAGTCACGATTGTCTCTCTCTCTCTCTCTCTCTCGCTCGCTCTTTCATCCTCCACTTAGCATTCCTCAGTTTGTCCGACTACTTACTTACTAAACTCTTTTTTTAAAAAGTTATTATAAACATGTAAGAGAAATAAGAAAAGTATTTTAATATAAAAATTGCTAAACTAATGTTCTCCTAAATCATTTTGAAGAGGTTCGCGGGTGAAATAATAATCACAACAAACACAAAAAAATAATAGTCATCCTTAACTTTTTTTTTCTTTATTTAATAAACGCTGTTTGATTTAAATAAAAATATTTTTATTTTATTTTATTTTTTAATTTTTAATTTATTCTTTCGCTCTTTTTCTCTTCTGGTATTAAATTCCCATAACGCAAAACCGCAACGCTTTAGCAACGCTTACGAATAAAAAAATTTCTTTCTATTGCTGAGCAAAAAAATGTTTTTTTTTTATTATACATATTTTTGTTATTCTTTTCTCTCTCTCTTTCTTTCTCTATCTCTCTTATACAGTAGTTTTAGTACCAAGAATCACATTTCATATTTAAATTTCTATAAGCATGTATATATACTTAAATATAATTATGTGCTAACAATTTCGCAGTGAATGGCATTCTTAATGCTTTATGTTCCGTATTTTTTTTCTCTACAGTTTTATTGCATAGTTTTCAGAATGGATGTCCTCAATGTCGAAGAGATGGTCAATTTAAATGTTTTGTTATTCCCTCCGCAACATAACAAAAGCGCTTAATTAGTGAATCATTAAATCGCGCAATGAATACAAGTATAATGTGTTATTAATTGTTAAATCTAAAGTCGCACATATAGTTAGCATAATATCGTTAGCTGTTGAGAGAGAGAGAGAGAGAGAGAGAGAGAGAGAGAGAGAGAGAGAATGCGATAATAAAATGTTTAGTGTGTTATATAATTCAGTTCGCGTGTTATATTCAAGTGTGTGCTTAAAACTTAGTGACTTTTATTAAAAGACAATCCAAGAAAAAAACACACATACATGCATACACATACATAACAACATAACACAATAGATTGTAGCTCTGATTATGTCTTACTTCAATTGCTTTTTCCGTGTGAACTCATTTACAATTACTTTTAACATTTATTATTCTTATTATTATTACGTTTTTGTCAACAAATCAAAAGCGATTTTCTGTTTTATTTGTTTTTTCACTTTTGGTTCGAGCATTTCGTTTTCTGTTGTTATCTATTAATAAATGATAATATTTAAGATGCACTTATCATCAAAACAGAGGCAAATAAGTTACTGAAGAGAGAAACACTTAAATATTCAGTTTGATGTGAGTGAGAGTGTAAACGCAATTTTGAAATATGTTTCTCAGCTTCAATCGTTTAGATAATGAGAAGAGTATAGTAAAATAATGTCTAGAGAGTTGATGAATACTGTCTAGCAGTTTACGAATTTGTTTAGTGATTGCCAAAAAAATAATGTTAAATAATTTTTAAATGACTTATGAATCTGTTATATGAGTTTTTTATTTGCTTCTTATTTTTAATTTTTTTTGCTGTTATATATTATTAGTTGCAAAGTAAACGTAATCATTGTTTACGAGATACCAGAAATGGTGTTTTTTAAAATTTATTATTGTTTGAAATTTTTTAAAAATAATTAATTAATTTCACGTCACATTAGTGGTGTACGTCTTTTCTTAGTCGTATTATTTATAGAAATCTTTTTCTGTTGCTTTAAACGTAATTAAATTTTTTAAAAGAAAAGATTTATTGTTCTTTTGTGTGTGTGTCGAGCGTTTAGTGAAAACTCTAATTTATTTAATGCATTAATGGAATTTTAAAAATTAATAATCCATGGGAAACAAGAGCGAACACAATTAGTGGTACGCTTTGTAATGCGACAATTGATAATTAAAAGTAAAAACGTCAGTTAATATAATGGACGGACATGTGATTCAAAATCAATAGCTCACTATTTGTTTAACGTGTGAGTGGAAAAAAAACTTTTCTCAATTATTAAAAAAAATAGAGCTTCTCATTATTTTTAAAAATTTCATATTTTACTTTAGCATTTTTTTGTCGTTCGTGCACATAATTTTTACTCTCACTTTAAAAATACACGCACACACACACATACAGATACTCAAACATCATATCACCCAAACAGCGTTCAAGAAAGCAACAAAAAAAGTTGTAATGCAGTATAAAAAATATTGATATACGAGAAAAAGTAAAAGTCGGCGTCCAGTTATACTTGTAAGGCCTGTTATTATCTATTTTTATTAAAAGCATGACTGATTGTAGACCGTAAGAATCGTTTTTCGTTTCGATTTGCTTGTCTTTCACAATATATAGATTTTTTTTTTGCTACAATGTTAATGGGCTATAATTTTTTTAGTTATAAACGCATCACTCAAGCACTTCCCCTATAATATAGGGAATAGTGTTTTTTTTGTATGCTGCAGTGATTCCAAACATTTTTCAACCTTAAATGATGTTTTTCTGAAACAAATAGTTTTATTTTTAGCGTACGTTCGTTCGTTCGATAGCATGTCTATAAAAATATAGATAAATAAATTAATTGACGCCTACTTATTGCGTGAATCAATTGTTATTTT
>JAQIVF010002306.1:0-11357 GCA_034698365.1 Steganacarus magnus | reverse complement strand
AAATCAAAATTGGAATTTTAAACGAAAGCAAAAGCAAAAGTAAAGTAAAATTAAAATTTCAAAATCAACAACACTACTTAAAAGTAATAAAATTTCAAATTTTTATTAAAAAAAGTCAAACTCCAAAAATGTACATAAATATTTCAATTAATAATAAATAAAAAATTTTATTTTATGAGTTTATTTAATTTAAAATTAAATAATTTAATTGAAAAAAATATTAAAAATCTTTATTGAAATTGAATTTGTATTTAAATAAAATTTTAATAATTTGTTGATATATTTTTATTTAAATTAAGCTGTTATTTTAATTTTTAAATTTTTTTCTCCTATTAACCGTCTATTTTTAATATAAAAAATATTTATAAATATGTTTCAAAAATTATATCAATATTTGGTACGACACAAAAAGTGATTTAAATTTGCTTTTTAAATACAATCTTTTTAAGATTTGAAAAATTGACATTAAAACGAGCTGATTTTTTAACTTTTTATTTTTGATCATTATAAACTAATAATTATAATTTTCTTTTAATTTCATTTTTATTTATCTTACTTGTCAGATATATGGATTTGAGATTGTCGGTGCGTCACGCTTTTGGTGGTAATATAGTATAGATCCCTTTTTAGTCTGCGCCATTATATAACTTTTGTTAGTGGCAGGGCCACTATATATAATATTTTGTTAGTGGCAGAGCAACTGTTCAATTTTTTTGTTAGTGAAAGAGCCATTGATTAAATTTTTTGTTAGTGGCAGGGTTACTGTATAGGTTTTTGTTAGTTGCGGAGCCACTGTTTAATTTTTTGTTATTGGAAGGGCCACAGTTTAAAAACTATTTTTAGTGGCAATGCCACTGTATATAATATTTTGTTAGTGGCAGGGCCACCGTATAAGTTTTTGTTAGTGGCGGAGCCACTGTTTAAATTTTTTGTTATTGGCAGGGCCACTGTTTAAAAACTTTTGTTAGTGGCAATGCCACTGTATATAATAACATTAGTGGTTAGGCAACCGTATCATTTTTTGTTAGTAGTAGGGCCGCTGTTTAAATTTTTTTAGTGGCAGTTGTGTAAATATTTGTTAAACAATACAAATAGGTGAATTTTTGTAAATCCAATGTTTATGTATATATATATTAAAACTATTTTAAATTTATAATTAAACAATGTTTATAATACTTATAAATCGTTTTTATTAAAATTTCTGACTCGTATGGCTATTGTTATAATAGTACCTCATTGATTTTAAATCGATTTTACTTCTAATTTGCTATTTAGATTTCATAGAGCAATCATTAATTTAATTTAAGCTAATTTACAACTTTTTTATAACTTTTAACAAACTTTATTAACATTTTAACAAACTTTAACAATTTAACAAATTTTATTAACAATTTTATAAACTTGATTTACAGAAAATGATTTCAGAAGAGAGAACGAGAAAGAGGAAAGCAGAGAATAAACGTAAGTAACGATAATATCAAGAATTTAAAAGAAAAAAGAACAAAATTTAAAAGAAATAAACGAGAACATATAAAGAGTGGAGTCGAGCGGAACAAGAAAAAATACTGTAAGAATGAGAGTCGCGAGATTAGATTTAGATAAGTGGCATTCGAAACAAATGAAAGACAAGACCGCGCATAGAAAAGCAACTGATTCAGATAGAAGACGTGCGGAACAAGAGAGAGATACATCAGCACATAAATTATCACGAATGTGAATAAATGATAGTATTGAATTTAAACATCTCCGACTTCAATACGAATCAAAAATCAAGCTTTGACCAACAGAAGTATGTGACAGATGCAACAGGCTATGGTTTCCAACGTCCTTAAAGAAATGCAGTGTCACCTCAATGCTCGATATAGGCATAATATAAGAATTTTTATAAACAGTTTGCACTGAGGTGTTAGATGATATACGTTTATATCATACATTCTGTCGGGATGTTGTTCAAATGAAGATCCCAAAACTGTGAAAAGTAAATGGGTTCAAACCAATACCACCGGATCTCAGCAATTTAACAGCTATGAAGAACGTATGGTATCACCACGTTTACCGTTTATGCAAATTAGGCCATTGGGTGTCGATAAATAGTACGGTTTTCTGGAAAATGTTGTTAACGTGCAAATATCAGTTGAAACCTCGGTTAATATTTTACCGCGATCATTCAACAATACTCACACCGTTCAAATCAAACTTAAGCGGAAGATGTGCCATAATCTCAGTTCAAGTTTGTAGCGGCACGTATATCAGTAATCTTAAATGCTGCCAATTATTTAGTAAAGACTCTACCAGCAGGAAAATATAAAAATATTGAATGAATCGATATCGCAACATAGTAATGATGTAGAGGATTTCGTTATGCTAGATGAAGACAAAATTTCGGAATCAGACACACGCGCCAACAATATTGAAGATGAGTGGAATGATGCTATCGATACCTCTACATTGCGGCATAATCAGAGTACTGCTATAGCATATGCACCCGGTGAGTGGAATCATCCTCTATTACTGTTTCGGGACAAACACGTGGAAGAACTATAGTTCCCTTCAGTCAATTGTGGACACGTGCGTGAAATATCCTCAAACCTATCATATGTTAATATTTATAAATGGCAGTTACTGTACAAAGATAGACGCTGCTGCAAAAAAGATAAAATATTTTTTATTTAAAACAAGCGTCAGATTCAAATGCTCAAAGACCAACTTAGTATACATCATAGAAAATCGAGGAAAAATAAGCAAATTACAGCTGGTCAACTTCTCAAAAATGAATTTGTTGATAACTTATGTAAAATCGATGATGGGTGTAAATTCCTAAATTTTTATAGATCGTATACAGCATACTGGGAGGATCGCAAAACGCGAAGGGTTAGCGATGATACGTCAACTAGGCCTACCGGTACTCTTTGTAACTTTTTATGCAGCTGAGACGAAATGGCCCGAACTTATTGTTATATTAATGAAAACGGTAAGCGGTGTTGATATAACGGAACAGGAAGCAAGTATTTTGGATTATCAGCAAAAATTATATTTAATTGGGACAGATCCAGTTACTTGCGCACGATATTTTGATAAACGCATTAAAGAATTATTTAGAATTATCGAGCTTACTAAGGGACCATTCGCTGATAATCCAATTACCAAGTTTTACGTTCGTGTTGAGTTTCAGCATCGTGGAAGCCCGCACGTTCACTGTTTACTATGGATGAAAAACACTTCTGTTGATAAGAAAGGAGAGACTTCTTGGACTCAAGAGGACTGCGAAGTGACAGACAGAGAGACATTGTCAAATCCATAAGCTCTCCTTCATCCGTATTAAGTGAGCTAAAAAAAGCTAAATCGAAATACAATCGAAAAATTATTTCATAGTAGAATGAAAAAAACTTTAATTTTAAATCAGGTAATATTTAACCCAACCCCTAAATTTTCGGGGCAATTTTATTAATAGTTTAATAAATGGACTATAGAAATGTTTTGATAAAAATTGATGAATAAATTTAAATGATTAAACAAACGATAAATATTATAAATTTTTAAAAAATGGCGTTTTGTTTAAAATTTTGTAGTATTTTGGAAAATTAGACACATTTAAGAAAATAAAATTTGAATTAACCTTTAAAAGAAAAAAATTCTGGGAGTTTTTAATCCACAAATTAAAGATAATATAGCGCATAGAATTAATTAAACAATCTTAGTGAAAATAGTAGTTTTATAACAGTTTATATATATATTAATATTAGAGAGAAATGTCTTTGATAAAATTTAATTCCATATCTAATAAAATTCAATTACTTTGAAAAAGTGTCAAAAATAATTATAAATATTGCCATATTTATTAATTTTCATTAAAGCGTAATTATTATTTTTATCTATTTATTTTTTTAATAAAGGTTTCAATTAAATTTAGTTGACTTTCAATTGGATAAAATCAATGTTAAAAATGAATTATTAAACAAAATTAACACAATTGAAGGATCTTTGCGATCTGAAATAATTATAGTTATAAATTTTACATTAACTAAATAATCTTATACTTATTATACTTTTACTTTATTATCCTTCCAATTAACAATCTAGAAAATTTAGTAAATTGTTATATAAAAATTTGGTTTATTTTTTAGCTCATTATCCATATAGAGAGAGTGAACTTATGGATTTGACAATGTCTCACTTTCCGTCTGTTTCACCGGATGTATGCAGTTTTCCATTTATTGCTATAAATTAATACTTTTTAAAAGTCTTAAAACTTAATAGTCTTAATTGTCTTCACGTTAGGATATTATTGTAAGTAACAAAGCGCTAAATTAAAATAGATTAAATCCTCTTTATACTATTCTAACAATAAAAATTCAAGTCACCTAAGATTTTAAGCTCTATATTAAATGATTCACTCTTGTTTATTATAAAATTCAAAAATATTTTTAGTTTTAAGTAGTTATTTTTGAAGGCAAAAGAAAAATAAAAATTTACTATAAAAGTAAAAGAAAAATTGAAAAAGATAAAAGTAAAATATAATTTAAAAATATAATTTAAGATAAATATAATTGGAAAAAAAGAGCAAAAAATTCAACAATTTCCCGAAGTACAAAAAAATTAAATTTCAAGATAAAAAAACACTAGTTTTAATTAGTGTTGTATATCTTTTTTTAATGAAAAAGAAAGAAAAGTAAATTTTCTTTTTCTTCTGAAGAAAGTTAGTTTATTGTAGTGTTGTTTCAATTCTATGATAAATATTTCGATTTTATTCCAATTCCGATTTTTACTTTTATTTTAATTTCTATTCCATTCAAATTCAGATTTTTAAAATTATTTTAATTTTGAGTTCTATTTCAATTCTAAAATTTCTTTCTATTCAATTTGCATTTTGATTTGGATTCTTAATAAATTCTAAAATTATATTTAAATTTCAATTACTATTTCGATTCCAATTTCTAAATGACAACTAAATATTTAAGTTTATTTTATTGAGTTTAATAAACTTTTAGAATAAATTAAGCCTCTCTCTAATATATAATTTGAGGTATTATATTACATAAGTTATTGATTTTTGATAAAACCCCGTGAAACAGGATATGAACCATAGTCAATTTAAAATAATATGTATCCAATTAACATTTTATTCATTTTCTATTCCTATTTCTATTATAAAATTTTTTCTTATTTAAATTCCAATTTCAATTAATATTTAAATTTTTTTTATTTATATTCCATTCCGATTACCATTCTTAAATTTAGAATAATTTCGATTCTTTTCCAATTCCAATTAATTGGAATAGGAATCAAAAATATTTTTCGATTCTTATTTCGATTCTAAAGAATGGAAACAACACTAGTTTATTGTAATTTGAATTTTCTTTTTTTAGTTTTTTTTATATTTTTCTTTAAGATTTATCTTAGATATCTATTTTAAAAATGTAAATTTTATTTTGTACAACTATTGATGTTATATTTAAAAGTTGCTCCTGTTACTTGTGGTTTGCAATAATATTCTTATTTTTATTTTATTTTGTTGAAATAAATTACTTATCAAAGTGTCCACACACACTGACTGACAAACTGAAATCCTTATATATAACTTGGATAGAAAATTGTCTGATACATGGATTTGAGTTTGCATATCTCTATCTGTCTGTCTGTCACGTTCTCCTAAAATACTAATATGAGTTGAGTTTAAATAATTAATTTTTTGTTATCAATCCATTTTTACCAATGATTACCATGTTATAAACAATTTTATGAAAAACATGTAAAAAACAATTGAAAACAAAGTGACAAACTGAAATCACCACATATGCGAACACTGCCATCCGGCTTAAATACAGGCACGATCGGTGCAGCCCAATCAGCTTTAAGTATTATTGTGATAACACCGAGAGTCTCAAGTCTATTAAGATCATCTTCGATCTTTGACTTGAGTGCGTATGGTACTGGTCGCGGCTTGCAAAACTTTGCTACAGCACCTTCTTTTAATTTGATCGAGGCCTGTACACCTCTAACTAATCCCAACCCAGGTTTAAACAATGCAGGATAATCACTGCATATACTTTTTAATCAAATTGAATTAATTAAAGTATTACCTGAGGTCTTGAATTTCCTTGAGATGATGGACCAATCAAGCAGAAAACGTGTGAAGAGATCGATAATTTAAACGTTCTCCGACTTACCATTGATCGTCACATCGGCGTTGAAAGAGACATGGATCGGCAGGTACTGTTGATTATACGTGCGGAGAGTGATCGCTGAACTCGAAAGCTTTGGACATCCAACACGCCTCCAATGATCCATCCCAATGAGCGAAAAAGTCGCGCCAGTATTAAAGTAAAAAGTAAAAAAAAAAATTAAAAATCAATTAGCCAAGAAAGTTAAGCCATTTTTATTTAAGTTAAATCTGTTTCAAAATAAATATTCAAATTTAGTTTTTCTTACAGTTATAATTTTTTTTATAATTAGCTAATTATTAATTTGAAATTGATTAAAAAATAAATTTTATAAAATTTAATTTTTTTATAATACTTATATAAATAAACTTTAAAGATTTTGAAAAAAAATTATTGGATATAAAATTGAATAACACTAAATATTAAATTTTCAATACAAAACAAGATTGTAACGGTTATAATATCTGATTTCGTTTAGAAATTTTTGTTAGTTATATCGATTTTATTTTATCGGTTGTGTCAATTATTGTTCGTTTGATCAATACATTTGCTCGCTTTCCTCTTACAATAATCTCCGAAATGGCATATATGCCGGTATTGTACGGGTTTATACTATATACTAATGCATAAAATGGCATATATGCTATTATAGTTCGACTAACACACTATATTACCACAAAAATTTAGCTTAATATTGCTTTTATTTTTCTTTCGCTTAGACAAGCCAACAAAATAAGTTAGACAAGTTTTAGACAATTAACTATCGAGAAATAAAATATCAGATTTACAGTTCTTAAAAATGAATTAAAAATATACACAAATTTATTTATCTATTTGTAAAAAAATAATTAAATTTAAATTATAGTGTCATTTTCTATATTATAATTTTACTATCCTTATTTTCTTATAGATTTATTTTTATTTTAGTTTTCTATTTCTTTATCTTTGAATTAAAGATTATATATTGGAAAGTTATCCTAAAAAGCTTTGCGATTACGAGTGATATTATGTTTACTGTGTAACCAGTATCGAAGACTACTTTGTATTCCTTTGACTTATACAGAAACTTAACTTTTATGAACTCTTTAAGAACAGAAGCATTCAAAGAGGGGCCTTCATTAGTTGTAAGCTTTTTATTTACTGTTACTGTTTGTTTTCTGATATTGTTAGTATTGGAATTACTTGTTTGAGGTTTTTCTTGTTTTTGAATTTTAGACCAGTACTGGGTTGCGTGTTTTTAAGGTATGGCCATCGTATGTGTTTTACTTTCATCGTTAGAACTATCTGAATTTATTTGCTCCTTGTTTGGACAATCAGAATTCAGTTAAGCCTTCTTTCGCACATCTTTGACTAGGAGTAGAAAATATTTTTATTACTTTAGTCTAAAAATAGTGCATATAATTACCGTTTCATAGGATTTTTTATAGATAATAATCTCATTGAAAATTTAAGTAAAATTAACAGAAAAATTCAATATATAAATATATATATCGAAATTTATTCTAACTGAAATGCTTTTATAAAAAAACTGTAATTAATTTATTTATATTTCCAAACTAATAGATAAAAATATTACTTTGTTTAAATAACAGTGATCTCACATCATCTCATTTTTGTAAATTTAAATTTTTATTTTTTCTTATGATTCATTTTAATTTTTACAAAAATTTATCATTATTATTATTATCATTTTAATAATATTTATTAAAGTTCTTTTTAATATCAAAAAGTTTAAATCTTTTAACTGTATTAATATTTATGTAACTTTAGTTAGAAATATTCATCAATATATTATTATTGTATATTACATGATATTATTTTCATTTTTTCGGTCCAAGAAGGAAATATATTTTTTTAATTCAAAACATTAGGATACTGAAAAAATAATATTTTACAGTTTTATAACTAAATATATAAGTACTAGTGTTTTAAATACAGTAAAATTCCTTTATTGTAAACAATAGCATCGTGTTTAACAAATTGATAAATTTAAGCGAGTAAAGGGAACCTTCGAAATAATTAATCACCGATAAAATCTGTCCAACGGCCGTTTTTATTAAATAAAACTGATTTAAAATTATTAGCAAAAGCAGTATGAATTTTACTAAAAACTAGTGTTGTTTCCAACTAATTCAGATATATTTCTAAATTAAACTACAAACTATAATTTATAATTTTTCTCAAAAGTTAATAAATCTGTTAAATTAATTTGAAATTCACTCAAAATTTTTAAATGGGTTGTTCTTTTAACCAATTAGTTAAGAACGTTAAAATTTAAAATAAAGTTGAAATTATCCATACTATTTATAATTACAGATTTTTTAAATGAATAAAACTAGTGTTGTATTAACTTTTGAATGCAAAATCAAAATAAAAAATATTTGAACTTTTTCTTTTGCTTAATCAAAAGTAAATGTAAACCAAAATGAAAAAATTTAATTAGAAGTAAAGGCAAAAGTAATTTAAACTAAAAAAATAAATTCCACTAAAAATTGTAATTAATTTCAAAAGTAAAGTAAAAGAAATTTTAAATAGATTTTTACTTCAAAAGCTAACAATATTAAAATATAGATTTGCAAAATAAATTAAAAGTAAAACGATATAATAGATTTTTATATTTTAAAGCAAAATAAAAATAGTAAATAAATAAATATTTCTCGCAGCACTCTGGTCCTTATCAATACTTAATGAATACTTTTAAAGTTAGGCACTTCTGAGAGCTGTAGTAATTCATTTAAAAAGGCTGTAACCATAATGAAACTAATAACTACAACGCTTGCCTAACTGTTAACTGCTTGTTTTTTCACGTTATTTGACGCTGTAATAAACAAGATGGTAAGTTTTTAAATGAAGTGCTACAGCTGTCAGAATTGCCTAACTTTAAAAGTATTCATTAAGTGTTGATATGGACCAGAGTGCTGCGAGAATTATTTACTTATTTACTGTCTTAAAATAAAAGAAATATAGAAAATGTAAAATAAAATTATTATAGACAGTGACTGTTAACAAAATTGTTATTCAAATTATATCGTTTGTATTTAGCTTTTTTTATTTAATTTAGATTTTAAATTCACTTGTATTTCGCTTTTCTATCATTAATTTTTTTACTTTCGCTTTAACTTATCTTTTTGATTTCGATATTTGAGTTATTCCTATAATTTGGCTAAAGAAAAGTAATTTTATGAGTAATTATTCATTAAGGAATACAACAAGAAAATGAAAATCAACATTATTAATCAAAACATAATATTTTTAACAAAGGCTAAAGCGAATTGAAATGCAAAAGTAATATTAAATTTATGTTAATCAAATCTCAGCAGTATTTACGAAATAAGGTTCATTCAGGGCAAATATGTCGTATATACTAGTGTAAACTCTTTTTTATCTATTTTCTTGAAACTTTTTTTTTAAATTTTTTAAGATAGTTAGAAACTTAAAACTTTTTAGTTAAAAGTATTTCATTTATTTATATAAAATTTATTAAGTTTAAAGTAAATGTGTGTATTTAAAAACTTTTAATTTAAAATATAAATGTCTTCATTATTAACTAATTTGATAAACATTACAAAATAAAAACTAAAAGTCAATGATAGGAATTTTTGATTTAATTTTACTAAACAATGTTAATTTAAAAATTTAAAAATATTTTGGTTTAATTTATGCAGATGAGTATTGTATACAAATGTAGATAGTATTTTTAGGTAAGAAAATTTATTTGTATATATTTTCCTTTAATTTTTTTCCTTAACAATGTTTTATCTAGAATTTCAATATCTTCTCTTTAAAAATAATTTTTTAATAATTTCAAAAATATGTTCATCAAAGCAAGCCATTATGAAGTTTTATTCTTTTTTATAGATAATAATCTAAAAAATTATTGAAAATTTAAGGAATATTAAACCGATAATTTTAAAATAAAAATATTTATCGAAATTTATTCTAAATGAACTGCTTTTGCAAAAAAAATCTAATTAATTTATTTTTATTTTCAAATAAATCCATTATATTATTATTTTCTTCTTTTTTGGTTCAGATATTACTTCAAATCATTTTGTAATTTAATTTTTTATTTTCTTTGTGATTCATTTTTACATTTACATAAAATATTTAATTTTGTTATTTTTAGGTAGGTTATTATATGCCTACTATATCCATCAAGTGGGCATATATTGATCGATTAAAATAGTTGTTTACGAACAGGTACAAATATTAAGGGATTAAAGTTGATAGATTTTATTTCATTATAGAGTAAAGATTTTGATATTATTCGTAATAGATTTAATTCTATATTTCCAAAGTGGGATGATTGAATTATATCACTGCAAACACTTAAATGATTAATAGGTGAAAATAATAAATCTTTATTAAATTTTTATAAAATTTGTATCAATGATTAATTCGTTTATATCAATTTTCTCTTTAAGTAATGAAATGAATTTATATTTATTTTCTAATAATTTATCAATTAACAATATAAAACTTGTTCTTTTAAAGTTGTAAATTTACCACTTTTTAACTTCAAATTATATTGTGTTTCTGTGAAATAAGCAATTCCTTTTTTATAAATATTTCTGGTAGTTCAATTTTTTATGAAATTATAACTATTATTAGATACTTTCGATTCCCAGTGGTTTAATATTAATTATTTCAATTCTTGCAAATCTATTTTTCAAACATTAAAGTTTTCAAATATTTTATCTTCATCAGCGATAAATCTTGAATAATTTTTTTTAACAAAACTACTTTTTTATCTTCATAATCTAGACCTTTCATAACTTATGAAAATGTTAAGTTTGAAGTATTACAAATTTTAGGTATACTTAGTTGAATTAATGCAACTTCCATTTTTCGACTTAGTTTCAAATTTTTTTCAAATTGATTAATAAAGTTAGATTAATTATTTTCTTTATGATATTCAGAACTTTCAATTGAAAATAAATTTAAAACAAGAACGAACATTCAAAATGGCTCACTTTGATAAATATATCTTTGCAATTATTACACTTAAAATTTTGAAAAAACAATGTTTTGAAAAATAATTTAAAATGAAACATTACAAATAAATTTTATCAGCTAACAATTCTAACAATTTCTAACGCTTGCCAAAAAAACCGCTCGAATGAATTTTCTTTAAAATTTGTCCACATCTACCGCGATATATGGCGCGTGTTCACTAGAAGTTTCAAGAATGGACAA
>JAQIVF010002305.1:0-11361 GCA_034698365.1 Steganacarus magnus | reverse complement strand
GTTGGTGGCTCTGTTGTTGGTTTTGGACAAATGATATCTCTAATATCAATACCATTTATCTTATCAAAAGACATTTTTTTGTCTATAACACCATATTCTGAAATCCATAACAGAGCCCTTCCATACTTTCCATTGTCATAAAACTCTATAACATTCATAAAATATACTTTGTTATTATATGTGTTCACACCATTCACATGAAACGCTGCTTTCACTAAATAAGTTTGATCTGTGGTTCGAAAGCAATTGGCATTAATTGGATCATAATTCCATTGGTTTAACATCGCGTTATTAACAAAGAAATGAATTTTATATTCCCTTTCTCTTACATTTTTAGGATTTATTTCTGTAAAATAGGATTATCAGTCTGTTATTTAAATAATTGACCAAAAAATGTCAAACCCTCGTAATAAATAAAAGCACGTGACGTTGTTGTTCCTTCTGACGGCAGATGATAGGCGACAACAGGTGTGGCGCGATCCACATAATTATGCGGAAAGTTATCAAATAATGATTTTAAATTCATTGAATCAGTAATGTGTGTTTTGTATGGATCGATATAAAATTTATTCACCGATTCAATGCGAGTCACATCTGTGTCATACTTCACATTATAGCCAAGTAATCTCTTTTCATTCTCCTAACGATTGCAATCAAAAAATATTTATGTAAACATTTATTTTTACAAATTTTGGCTGTAAATGATTAAACGGTAAAAGATTATGAAAAAAAAAGATTTGCGGTAAATCTAAGTAGGCTTCGGTATTAACACACAATCCTTTCCTTTCCATACTTCCCATACAACTTGCAATCAATTTTTCACTTCAGTTATAAAGCAAAATCATCTCCCAATGTTAAAATTTATTTTTACAGATTAAAAACACCAACAAATGTAAAATTATAAACAATAGTTTTAAAAGACCAGATTTTTTTAAAATTATTTTACAAGTTTTTAAGTAAGTTAGCGTGAGTTTAAATCAGTTTTGATTTTTGAATTTAGTATGATATGCTTTTGTTGGAGTTCGTAATCTATACAAACCCCAAATATTGCATTTCGCTTACAGGATCACTAGTTGTGAAAATAAGTGAATTTGGATCACCGCTGTTAAGATTAAAAACTGAAATGAAACCATTGAGTTCAGACCAAATCTTGTTTTTCTCATCTATGTTCCAGATTAAAGAATCAGAACTAAGAATAAATTCAAATAAATAATAACTTTTCATAACGATTTAATGTAATTAAAAATTCTTAATTAATGAAAAGAAATGAGACAATTAGTAGATATTTATTTAAATAACCGATTCAATCAAATCATTTACAATAATGCAATTGTATATACAGTGTTTGGCAGAATTAGGTGAAAACTTTGCCTAAATTTATTGTTTAATGCGTTACATAAAAATGTTTTTTGCTGTTTATTAAATTAAATTAGTTGTAATTACGCGCATTAAACAATAAATTTATTCAACAATGTGTTCACCTAATTCTGCCACATTACATTCTGTAATTTTTATGTATAATAAATTCTTTCCCTCACAAATAAGGGCCAGATTTTTTTTAAAATGCTCATGATTTATAAATGATTGGAGGGAATGAACTTATTGTTGCAATTTCAGGAGAATTTTTATAAATAATTATTTTTTATTGATGAGAAATATATGCGAACATAAATTATTAAGATTTATTAGTTGATTAAACAACTTTTTTCTCTCCATGTCTAGAGTGCGATAATAAAGTATAGTCACACCACACCGGGTGTGATTATAGAACGAGATCGCCAATAATGTGCATTTTAAACAATTGAATAAAAATACGTTCTAAAAAAGTTTAGTAATAGTTTTATTATTAATCTAGTTATTAATGAAATAAATGGAAATAATAAATATATGATTAAAAATGTGCAAATTTTTCTGTAATTTACGAATCAAACATAAACTGTAAAATTCCGGGAAGACGTGGTCGCGGTTGCAGAACATGAGTGGGAGTGTAATATTCGTTTTGATTCATAGCACTTTGCGGTACATTTGAATAGTTGTAATTTCTATTGCCGTTATCGGTATTTATTGATTGCTGAGATTTATTATTATTTTCATTAGATTTGGTTTTATTGCCATTTTTATTCTTTAACAGTTTGACTGGGTTTCCATAATATAGCGTTAATATCGCAAATACTGCCACAAAAATAGACACTACACTTAATCCTAAATAGAAATTTAGTAGACCTCCAACGTATATCTAAATTAAACATTAAATTATATAACAATGATTATTTGATCGTATTTTATCGAAATCAATGTCGCCTCAGCTAATGTGCACTCATTACATCAAAATTCATTACACCGAACCCTTTACATCGAACGGTCTTTACATCGAATGCACTTTAGATCGAATGGACGTTACATCGAATTTTTTTAAACGAATATTTATGAACATTTAAACCCTTAATGCTCAAGTACTTCTCAATTCGAACTTTTATACGTAGTTTTTTATATTATATGCTATTTTTATGTGTTTCAGAGCATGTTTAGGGTCAAGATGTTCATAAATATTCATTTAAAAAAATTCGATGTAACGTCCATTCGATGTAAAGTGCATTCGATGTAACGACCATTCGATGTAATGTCCGTTCGATGTAAAGTACTTTCGATGTAAAGGGTTCGATGTAAAGGGTTTCGATGTAATGAATTTCGATGTAATGTCCGGATACCAAAGTTTTCAATAAAATGATAGTTTAAAATAAAATCACACACTTAATGATTCGCTTAAGCGATACTCGAAAAAATAGCATTCATTTCAATGTTATGAGACAATGCACACATTGTTATGGGACGGCACTGATTTTTATTTACCACGAGCTCTATTAGCGCTAATTTCGGCATATGTATGCACGTAATATCCATAGTTTTTGGCGGTAAAACTCCAATAGTAAACCAATCACTTTCGTCAATATCGTCGTCGTCTCGTTCCACAACTCTTAACGTTTTCACCTCATACAGAATATTGAGACAGTTCTCAGAATAGCCACACTTTTCATTGCACTGATCATCGAAAGCGAGTCCACCCTCCAAATGTCCAGAAGGACTTTTAGAATTAACCCAAAGTTTAGAAAATACTGATCTGACCGATGTATTGGCGAACACATCTCCCGGCCATCCGTCGGCTTTCAAATACACATCTACTTTGCATTGTTGTATGCAATGTTCTCGAGAACTAAAACCATCGAGAGTGAAGTTTCTGCATTTTGTGGCATAAGGTGGTGGTAGCAGTTGTGTGGATGTGCGCGAAAATGAAAGACTCACGAACTGATCTTTATTTGCATTTATTTGCATTATATTATTCCCTTCTGAGTTCTGGTGAAGTTCTGCCATAAAATAATAATTATTAGACTGCATTTAAACTTTTGTTTTTGGTTAAAATTTGTAATTTCTTAAGAGCTGCTCAAATTCACTTCGAAATTTATTTTGTTTTATTTTAGTTTTACTAAAAATATGTGTTACCTTTAGGCGAATGAACGTAAATTAATCCATTATAAATATAATCGCGGTTTATTCTAATCCACGCCAAATATTTGAGTCTAGAAGCGGCTTCTCGTGGTATTTGATAGTTTTTTGACGAATAATTTTCTTCGTTGTTATAGAATAGTGTGAAACACTTTTTTTCGTACGAAATTGTTGACATAATCGCCGATATCTGACTACAATTTATTTTTCTATTGCGCGACAAATAACTTCCGGTTTCGGTTTGATAATTGACAATTTTTTGATAACCGATAGGTGTGGCCAATTCGCAAACACCAAAGAAGTCTTGAGCACTGATAGTGTATTGATGCTGTAAATTAATCGGAAGTTTTTGAAGCGGTTCTTCCAATAAATCACGATAAGATTTTTTCCTCATCAATTGCGCCAATTGTTCTCTTGATTTACCTGCAATTAAGCATATTTCGAATTTATAGCAAAACTTTTACCAACAACTTTTAGTTCTTTAAATTGAATTATTTATTACGGTATATTAATTTAACCGTAAGTTGGCTTTATATTTATATCAGATATATAATATTTATATTTATACAATGTATACCTGAGAATGTATAATATAAATTAGGTTCTAATTCAACAATTTTATCAATTAATATTGTGGCCGCAATGTCGCTGCAAATCGTTATTCCCGGTAAATGTATGTGATCTGACATTTCGATGCGTAAATCAACAGTTGTTGGATAGGAATAATAAAGCAATGCCACGATATATACTTGATAACCACATAACAGAACACAACCCAATGATATTATTATTTTAATCACTAACTTAAGCTTGTTATGGCATCCCATAATTAAGGTATTTTTATAATTAATTCAATTACTTATTTTTTACTGCTATTTATTCGATTTGATGTTAAAATTTTGAAAACTTTTATGATGCATGATATAAATATAATTATAGTCAGGCAAAACATAAAACCTTAGTAAGTATTTATCGCACATACCTTTAAGAGTTGGAAACAGTGCAAAAGAGATAAAAAAATATTCAATGTTTTGTAATCATAGATATGATTCATTTGTGTTGTACACTCGGAAATCATAAATATTACACTACATTATCTTAAGTGTTCGCTAATTTTTTATAGCTATTTTTATATAATATTGCATATTAGATTTTTAATCAAAACCAAAGATTTTTTCAATTATTAAATTATTTCTGTGAATTGTAAGATAACTTTGATTATTATTTCAATAAAATTAGGAATATTTTATGAATATTTTTTACATGTAAATTAACCGTAAACATTATTGGAAATTAAGGTTATATTGAAATAATAGCAAGTTTTTAACAACGGCAGTCTGAGTGCCGCCACATTGGGAGGTCACTTGTATAACATCGTAAGATAATTGAAAACTTATTGTTTTTCACTGGGGTTTTCTATTTTGCATTAAATAAACTGGGAATCTTGTAAAACTAAACTCATCAGTATAAGCGATAATTTTAAAAATTTAAATTTTATCGGTTATTCTTTTGCAATTCGCGTTGAATGTTCTTTCCTTCTCGTCAGATGTCAGATTCTCATTTTATTCTTTAATCCTCGGATAATTAGTAAATTATTCTTTAAATAGAATATCTTTGAAAAAACATCGATCGAGACAAACGAAAAACAATGAATCATTTGATCTGAAAACAATATCTTTTTTTACCCGACAGTGCATTATTTCAGGCGCGAAGCGTTAAGGAATGCTTTTCATGCAATAAAACCTGTTAACGTTGTATTCACTTTTAAACCTCTTTAATATATACGTTCATATCTGTTGGTGATAATATTTTAATACATTATTAAAATTAATTCAAAAATTCAATTAATGCCTTAAATTATTAAATTTCAATTTACTGCATTAATGATGAACGAATTTTATAAAAGCTATTGAATTTGAAGAGAAATAAGTTTAGCTAATTATAGTTATAAAACAGTAATTGTACTGTTTGTTTCTTAGAGCATCTAAAAATAAAACTGCTCAGAAAATCTTCAACGCAAAACTCATCAACGACTTCACGCAATGCATTCAGTGTAACTGTTTATAAATAGAGTTTCGAAGCGGTGGAAAGAGAGACTGTTTTTCACACGGCTTTGCCTTCAGAATATTGACTTTAATGCATATAATGACTGACTTGGAAACAGTTTTGCTTTCACTCTTTTCAATCGTTCGAAGAGGAAAGTGTTGTCTCATCCCATAATTTAACTCTAGAAAGTGTTTCAAAAATCAAGTGCTGTCACATCGCTCTCTCGCAGCGCTATTACGCAATACGGTGTGATGGATGACAATCAGTCAAATATTAATCTATTATTGAGTGATTTCAATAACGAAGACATTTCGAGCGATGGAGAAGTGTGTCGCTCTCGCGAATCATTCGATCGGTTCTGCGATGACTTGTGCGCTGTTGTGCTCGATTTTCTAGCATTTGAGGATAAGATTCGCTTTGAATGCGTTGCAAAGCAGTGGAAACGATGTTTGTTCAACAGACAGACTGTTGTGAAGATGAGTCTGCAAAGCGATACTATGAATGGCAAAAATAGTTTAAATAAATTAATCAAGAGTAGTGTAAATAATTCATTGCACGGTCACGTGAATCTGATTGCATTCGAAAATATACTGAAAAAGTGTGAATTCATGAATCAAATCGTTTTTGATAAAACAGTCAAACCAAACGAAAAGCTTTTGCAACTCATAGCTAGACATTGCCCTCATCTCAAGAAAATTGCGTTTGATTTCGATAACATTAACGAGAAAGGCTTAATCGAGTTCGGACTGAAATGCGGACAAAATCTGCAATGCATCGAGTTTTTTGGCGCACACTTCAATAAAAACTATAAAACTCTGTTAAAGTTATGCCCAAATCTTTTGTCAATTAATGGTTTACGCGTTCACGACATAATTAATAGTAGCGATTGTTTAGCGCCTAAATTAACAAAAGTTAACAAACTTTTCGAGAGCAACGAAACACAATTAGTTAAAGTCTTTGTTGATAGATATAAAAATACTCTGAAAAGTTTTGGCACAAATCCTAATTCAGATATAGGCGAGAACAGACAAAACTGTTTATTGCAACAGATATCCCGCTTAGAAAACTTAGAAGAATTGATTCTCGAATTTTATTTCTTTGAGGGATTTTCTCCTCAATTCGCCGAATATCTGCAACAAATAGCTTTTAGATGCAAAAAAATCGAGCGGTTATACATCGACACGCATGACGTTTGTTCGATGCTTGCGTACCAAATATTTGACTCAATCCGCTGTTTTGTGTCGTTAAAGTGGCTGACACTACACCTGCCGAAGCCATTGTTCGGCCCATACGGTGACGAACAGTTCACCATTCAGTCACTCGTCGATTGCAAGCAATTGACTTATTTGGCGCTCACTCATCCCACTATAAATGACAACTTTTTTACCGATATCGACATCTATGCGCCAAATTTAATTTGTTTGGATTTATTGATCGAAAAAGAGATAAGCGATTACGCGATGCTTTCGCTATCAAAACTTAAAAAATTGAAGCGAATTACTTTGCGACGACCGCAGGATGTATTCAAGTTTTCATTCGTAACAGACTATGGACTTTGTAACTTAATCAGCAACTGTTCAGCTATCAAATCGATTCGATTTAACAGTAGACCAAACATGACATACAAAACAATCGAAGCATTAATAGCATTGGCGTGGAAGAGACCGCGAATCAATTATCGCCATTATTTTGGCTCAATGGGCAAGAAGTGTGACCCGAGTTTCGCGGTCATTGATATGAACTATTATACGTGTTTGCCTAACAATTTGAAAGTTACCGTTAATAATAAACTCAGCGATATTTTTGAATTCTAACTTAAATAAATAAATGAATGACATTAAGCGCTTTGACAAATAGCAGGCTATGTTGTGCTGATTAACCGAAATAAGACATTAAAACAACATATGCCCTGTAAATAGTATTTCACTGAATTTATTATTTTAACGATTGTACAATTTTTGCAACGCTTCACACTTTCTTTGTTATTACTAATCGCGAAGTATATGTAAGTGATCTGCTTTTCTTAAAACTCAGATGTTTTATAAATATTTAAGTACTTAATCACGCGTCAATTTGTTAACGAATGTGAAATAAAGCTCTAAACAGTTGTAACATGTATATTATGATTAATAAAATATAAGTTTACTGTGTTTTAGATTAATTGCTAAAATGGTTAAACTCAACGAACTCAATAACTTTTATATGCAATCATCAATTATTATTAAAATCTTTTATTTTTATCCTAACTAGAAAAACCTTTTAAATCTTTTTTTAAGGTAAAAATTATTGCGAGCACTTCTCATATCAAACATAATAAAATATTTATCTCCAAACATAATGTCTTAAAATAAAAAAGCATATTTAGTGATCGAATAGAGATTTTACGAGATTCTTGGTTGACAGTTGCCTTGTAATGGTCTGTATAATAGTCTCGCGAATCTCCCTCAGGGGGTCTCGAAGTTTGTATTGCTTAAGCGAAAAAAGTACTGTCTTAATATTTCAATTTTATGTTTTTTTGTTATACTTCAATATACGAATAAAGTTATAAATTGCTTTGAATTATAAGTTTATTTCTTTATTTTTTGTTCAGCAATAGTAAAAGTAAACAAAACGCTGTTAACTATTAACTTTTATTGCATTTTGTGTTAAAGAAATACTATAAATCCTATGTAATTTGAATTTATTAATAATCATTTTTTCCTGTTTGTGTCTAAAAATAGATTTTAAGTTTTGATTAATGTTTTAGTAAATTATCGAAAATTGGGATTTTGATTAAAATTTAAAGAGATATCAGCGAGAGATATCGAGTTAGCACAGACATCATTCCCAGTATCCATTGTGATCGATTTTTATTGAGTCTTTTAAGTGTGTTTGTGTGTGCATGTATGTAATAGCGTGATATACGAATAAATATTTTGATTTAAACTGCGATCTGTTGCATTAAGATTTTTTGTATCGCAAAATATCGCAGTCAATCGCACAATTACTAAGTATAGTTTTTTGTAATATCTATTTAGGTTAAGATTACTTTAAATTAAATTCATAATATGGTGTAATAAAATAGCTTACGCATAAGAATTACTAATCTGAAACTTTTGAAGTCTTATTTTTTGCTAAACAAACAAAGTATGCAAACTCGGATATTCACTTAAATGACCGACAGTTTGGGACTAACAAACAGTTCTTCGGCGTTTTTTGGCAAAATTATAAACTTTTTATGAAACCATTAATATGTATTATTATATTAAAATTATATTTGTTGGATAAACTTGCTTTTCCCATTTAAACAGAGTTTTGTCTGTTAAATTCTTTGTATCATGCTTTATGATACGTTGTCTCGTATCTTATTTTTGAATGTACTATAAATTATCATATCATTTAAATATTGCTTATCATGCAAATTAAATATGCAATACTTACTATTTCTTTGAAAGATTAGCATTAAAAATAATTAATTTTTTGCAAATTAAAAATTCGATTTTTCGGCTGGATTTCATTTCTTACTGCAAGAATACCGCGAATAAAAATTGATGAATAGAATTAAGAATCTAAATTTTAAAATGCTATTCTCAGTAAAAGTTAATTTGTATCACAATTGCTATTCAATTTTTGATTGGTTGACATTTTAATTTATTAGTTTACAAGAGTTAATAATTTTGTTAGAATTACATCTGTTTATTATTTATCATTTATTTATCTAAACGAACTGAATTAACTTCTTAGAAAAGTTTTCCAGTTTAAAATATAATCGTTTATTCGTAAAATTAAATTAAAACGCACTGCTGTCTGGCACCACATCAAATAAGTTCACTGAATTCAACAAAACTAAAAGAAAAAAGTTTTAGTATAATGAGCTCTAACAAAAAAAGTAAAGCTTTCGGCATTTTTTCATTACTTTTAGACAAAATTACACTGAAAAAGTTTCATCTAAACAGGATATTAACCATTAACGCTAAAAGATTTCATTCATTCATTCATAAAATAGGCAATAAATTATCATTTAAAAAATACATAAATATTATGAGTCATTGATTTAAATAACGATAAACAAGAACTGGAGGACTTTTTAAAATCATGTGTTTATAGTTGGCAAACTAATAAGTTAAATGGACTTTAGAGACGAATAACTTATCGCAAGCAACAGTCGTTTTATATTTGCTTTTCATTTCACTGAACCATACAGTCGACAACGAACTGTCTATGAGGACATTTTTGAGTGACGTTTGAAAACTTGTTAGAAAACCAACAAACAAGAAAACGCCTCAGATTTTTTTAAAATAAAGAATGCAAGAGAAATTAATTTTTGTATTTATACTTTTTTACGCAAAAGCGTTCGCGAATGTGACGGACCAAGCATTACAGGCCCCGTGGACTCCGTGTACATGTAAGTTATATTGAATATAAAGTCATTATATTCCGTATCAAATATAAGTTTATTTATTTCAATAATGCTGCATATTTGCGAGAGTTATGTTCGCTTTGTTACCTGTAGCACATCTGTTTGTTGTCTTACAAACTGGTAGTTGTCTAACGTGTTCTAGCTTTTCTATACAGTATATTGTATGATACATACAGTATTGCATTCCTTTCTATTTAAATATTATTTCAAATTATATAATTCTTATTGTTTGTTACTCGAGAAATTACTTTGAATTAAATTTTTAAACTATTCTTTTGTAAACTTAGGATTTATTAAAAGTTTTTTGTGGATATAAATGAGATATAAAAGCTATAATATTAATTTATTTTTATCCAAATATAAAAAAATGATTTTATTTAAACGGTATATTTTTGTTTAAGTTGATCACAATATTAAATTAACTGCACACTGATTTATTCACATTTAGCTTCAGATCTTCAGAACACAATTCAGGCAACAAATGTTCAAATATTTATCACGAACTGTACCACAAATAATACCAGATGTCATTTGGTGCGCGGAACCAATGCGTCCATTTCTGCTGTGTTTAGTAAGTGGAATAACAGTTGAATTATTATTAATAATTGTTGTATGCATTGAACACAGCGCCAAACACTGGCAGCACAACACTGGAGCGCACAATCATTGCCAGATTCAATAAACTCGTACGCGGAAAGCCGTTAGAAATTCCTTACGGCGGGAATGTTAATGCATGCGCTGATACCAGACTATTGTCCGATAACAGCACGTGTCAGACATGGGGTTTGTCCGCCAATCAAGAGTGGAAATACGAGTCAACGTTTCCGGTGTTCGCTCACGCGCCTAAAGTAAGCCCAATTTTAGTGCATTTTATTTATTAATTTAATCGCTAAATGTTTTTTCAGACTGAATTGGAGGTTATTTTCATGCTGCGCACCGCATCGCAGCAAACAACGAATCGTCGGGTCGGTTCTCGCCGATGGAGGGAACATCCCGGACCCATATATGTTTGCTCGAAAATACCGGTTTCGATCGGCGATTAACGCACCGCCACTTTAATTATGATATAATTTAATGCTCTCATTAATATCAGAGTAAACGATATTATTATTTGCGCATCAAATAATCGATTGTTTTGTTTTCGGTTGTGTTTTGCCTCACTTTTGATTCTAATAAATTAATTCAAAAATGTTTTAATTCTAACTTATTTAAATCAATGCTTAAGAGTTTAGAGGATTTTAAAAGTTTTTTTCAAAAGTTTGAGTAACTATACATTCATACATAATGATGAGAATAAGCTCGATTATGCTGAGCTTGAGCTTCAGTTTGCCGAGCCTTAGCTCGCTACCTATCAAGCTTGGAGCTTGAGCTTAAATAAAAAGGATGAGCTTGAGCTTGAGCTTATTTTGATAAAA
>JAQIVF010002304.1:0-11361 GCA_034698365.1 Steganacarus magnus | reverse complement strand
ATCAAAGTAATTTGTTTGTCTTGTTCGTTAGTTGCTTTTTTGTAGCAGGCTTTTATGGTAACAATCTGAAAACTTTTGAAATTATTTTTAGTTGGAAATTAAACACTAAAATAAATGTATTAATAAATGAGTAATTATTTATCCCAAAGCTAAACATTTTCACATAATGTTTCGATATAAATATATTTATATTGTTTAATTTTAAGGTTTAAAAATAGGCTAAAGTTAATAAAAAACAAGATCGTAACTCATAATATCTGACTTCGTTTTTATCGAAAAGAATAATTTTATTTAAAATTAATTTTAATTTTGTAAAAACATCAATCGACACAAACAAACAAAAAAATTTATCACCACATTCTTGGTTGGAAATCGGGATCTGCTATCGGGTCAATGACATTTTTTGTTTGCTGACATACAAAAGGTCAAGGTTATCACTAAATGGATTTTTTGTATGTTGTATAAGTTTGAAAAGTTCTCGAATTCGTTTATCAAAATACCTTGAACACGTAATGGAATCACTGTATATCTGCTCTAGGAATCACTGTATAACAATTGTTTGTTGACACAGACACCGGCGAACAAATTGAGTCTGTTTGAATTTAAAATATGAACTGCAAAACTTTTAATCAATAATAATAATTTTTAAAATTTGTATTTTTAATTATTAATAAACAATTTTTTGAACAATGTTATTAAATTTTCGTTAAAAAAATAGCCAAATATTTCAACTTCAAAACTTATAATAAAACAATATCATTTTCTTAATCTTTAATTTAACAAAATGTCTTCAGTTTCAGCTAAATGGATTACTTTAAAAAGTGATTGTTTTTTCGCCAAAATCACAATGGTGGTTAAAATGTTCAGGATGTTTGCAAAATAACGCCTATTCACTTACAGTCTGACTGATTGCTTCATCTTAAAACATACATTTGAGTCACTGTAAATCAATGGTTTGCTTGCAGACACCGGGGACCAAATTGGAAGACCCTTAATCCTGAGCTTGTCACAGAAATGTAGGATGAACCAACTAGGATTCTATATAATGAGATTCAGAAATATTTAAACTGTTTATTAATATCGAAAGAGATTCGATTAATTTAAATTCGACGGATACTCGGTCTTTCTCAAAAGATATCATAAATATAAAGTTAATTATATAGATATAGCTTGCAAGTGGCAGACTAGACTTTAGAAGACTACGGACACACGGATGGACACACGGACGGATACAATCTTAAAACTTAACAAATAATGTTGGTTTACCAAGTTTACGTATCATCGCAAGTAATTCTTTTTTTTGACTGCCAGTACTCTGGTGACGCCTTGTCAACTTTCAAAAAGTATTATTGATTATTACCTCTTCACTTCCAATAATAACTCTTATTTGGTCAAAATAAACATGTGTCTTTATGATTGCCATTTTACTAAAAAACCGAAAATTTTAAGTTGTTTTACTAATTATATATTTATATATTGCAATCGATAGCAGAGACAACATTGTTGATAAAGGTAATAAATTAAATTTATTTTATTTTTATTATATAAAATTTTATTTTATAATTTTTTTAAAAAAAATTACTCTTAATCTTTAGAGATGACATACATATTATGCGATAAGTGCGGAAAAAATATCTTAGTGAAGAATTTGATCTGAATTTGAAAAAATATCACACAACACTTAGTTGCGACAAATGTAATTGTCCGATTTAAAATTGTGAATATTATTACAACCACTTATTAATCTGTAAAAAATGTAAAACTTCACTTAAAATGTTAGTATTGCTTTAAGATATTAAAATCAAAAAAATGTTCAAATAAAACAAATGTTTCGTTTGTAAAATAATTCTTATCCTCTTCTGCTGCCACTTTTCCATTCTTTAACTATACAACCGATTAGCTTAAGACTGATGTCAACCGATTCAATGTCTTGTTTTAATTTAAACGATATAAATCTTTTAAACTTATCCAATTGTCCCAAATTAAAAACAAATGGAAAAGTTTCATATATGGTCATTTTCATCAAAATCAGAAATTTATGGTCAGTTTTTTCGGAGAGCTGTATTAGTTGTAGGATGAGCTTAAAAACTTTATCCCTGAATCAATTACCCACTAACCTATAATGTTAACCACGTAATACAGATTACATTTGCGAACACAATCGATCACTTGTTATAACTGTACTGTTCAATGTTCTCATTGTTGCACTTCGAAATAATATACTTCTTATATCTGTCAAAATTGTTTTAATTGTTAGTATTATGTTCAAATTGTTACTTTCGCGAATTGTTGCTCATATTAATTTTATAACGTTATAACTAATCAGACTATTAAAATGTCCATGTATGTTACAAAGTATTAAGATATAGCTTGTAAGTGGCAGATTTCTTCGATCTAAGAGGAATGCGAACAGACGGACAGACGGACAGACGGACATTGTCAAATCCATAAGCTCTCCTTCATCCATATGAAGCGTGCTAAAAATGGAGTTGAATTTCATTTAAGCCTAATCTTTTTAAATTAGCCATATTTGAGATATCATTATTGATCTAAATAATATTATTAATTTATATATATTGTTAAAAGCTTATGACCTACCGTGATATTTATTTGTTTAAATTGTAAAGGGTTAACAGCAAAGTATTATAGATTAATTAAAAGTTCAAAAATCATCAATGATTTTTTTAAATTAAAATTTTTCATTTGATTATAATAAATGTATAGAATCTATATAAAATATAAAGTTGTTTATCAGTAAAAATTAATTACTTTTTAAATTTGATAATTTTCCAATACAGTGGAAAATAATTAACAGTGGATTTCATTTTAGATTTTTCTTAAAAATATTTCTTTAACTACATAAGAATTCTATTAAAATACTGAAATAATTATTGTAATTTTGAATTTTAATCTGCACTAAATTGCCTAATATTTAGCTCTCGTTATTTTCTATTGAAACTAAATCATTGAAAAATTAGTTCTGAAAAACAACTAAATTATTTATTTGGATAAAGAAACATAAATTTATAACACTAACTCATTATGATATATATATCATCTACGCATGTGTAAAAATAGTGACGTTTATTTAAATGTGTTCATTGCTGTTACAATTGGTAGAATGGTTGTTGATATGCTTTATTGATTGGTTCTTTATGTTTATAGCATAGAGGTATAGTATATAAAAGCTTTAAAAATTTTCTTTTTTGTGTAATAATGGTTTATAATGTGCGAATGTTTATGTCATAATATTATTTTATAAAGATGTTTGAAATTTTAATTTTAATACACGAATAAAGGTAAGTCCACAATAATTTTATATAATATTTTTGATTTTGCTTAATTAATATCTTGTACTTTTTTATATTATTTTAAGATTATTCAGATTGTATTTTGAAGATGATTGATTTGTATAATGATCTTGGTTTCTTTTCACAACGTATTTTAAGTTATGCAATGGCATCAAATACTTTTAAGTACTCCAGACCAACAACGGAAAATGATGACTGGAAAATTGAGGATATTATGGAAGACATGCCAGATTAATTTTAAAACGTATACTTCAAATTGTTTTATAATTTAACAAATATTTATAAAATCTTAATATATTTTGGAGATTTATGTATTACATTTTAATAAATTTTTATTAATAATTTTTTCAAAAATACAAAAAAGCCTCAGTTGATTTGCGTAACGGGTATTTAGGCTTCGATAAAGCTAAGAAAAGGCGTAAAAATAATAAACTTAATATCTGTTAGTATTATCAGTACTGTATATTAGTTAAAAGTATTTCAAAGAATAAAAGATTTATTTATTTAGTATAAATATACTAATTAATTTAATTAAAATTAACTAATAAATTAGGAAATTCTTCTTTTTATATTAATAATCGATAGTATACAAATATAAGTTTGGATGTATCTAAACCCTTTTTTGATTATATTTGCATATAATTTAATTTTCATTAATTAAATAATTATATTTAATACATTCTCTTGTTCCTATAATTCCAGTTGTTACTTGATTTATTAGTAAAATCAAGATTGAATTCTTTAGAATTGAATTTAAATTTTTTTAACCTTATGTTTTTGACAGGTCTTATAAATTTGAGAATTAATTTAGCTTTGAAGATAAAAGGTCTATGAAAAAACATAAAAAATGCCCAAATCGAATTTTCGAGATTAAAAATTTTCATTCATCCTTAAATTCGATTTGATAATTTAATCAAATACATGTAATAACCCTTTATATTTTTACATAAAAATTACGATTGCCGGACAAGTGGTTATCAGGAAAATAAATTAAAACCCATTAAAATTTTTCTAAAATTTTCATGTTTTTTATGGATAAAAATATAAAAGTTGTTTAAAGGAAGTTTTTTACTTTTTTTTCATAAGGCGAACATTTTAAAGAGGACTGAATTTGCTATAAAAATTTTTAAAGTGAAACTTTTAAAAATTGCAGTGTTATTCTCTTTTAAGTAAATAAATTTCAATATATGGTATTCTATTATTTAATTTTTGTTCTGTGATTTTTTCATTTTGTGTTAATTTATTAGCTCACTTTTTTAAAAAACTAGAGCTTATGGATTTGACACTGTCCGTCAGTCCGTCTGTCCGTCTGTCTGTCTGTCCGTCTGTCCGTCTGTCCGTCTGTCCGTCTGTCAGTTTGTCCGTCTGTCCGTCTGTCCGTCTGTCCGTCCGTCTGTGTGTCCGCAGTCCTCTTAAGTCCAAGAAGTCTACCTTATACAACCTATATCTTAATACTTTGAAGACATATATAAGACAAATTTATAGTCTGTTATCATATTATAAAATTACTATGAGAAACAATGCGCTAAAATAACAATTATTAAAATTTATAATTATAATCCTAGCATTATGTATAAGAGTGAGCACTCTATAAATAAGTTGATCACTTAAGTATGTGTAAGCAAACTATCGATATACAGTGCCTTGCAGGTATGTATTAAGCAAAATCTTAAGCAGATGGATAATTTGTTTGTGCGTCCGACCGGTCGTAAGCGAGCTCAGAAAGAAGGTGCAAACAACTTGGCCAACGATGTCTGTGTTAGCATACCGTCGATATACAGTGACTTCTGGATGGGTATGTCTTAAGCTTGCGTTCACTGTCAGCTACTTGGTTTGTGCGTCCCACTGGTGTGTGGCGAGCTCTAGAGGAAGAGGTCCACAAACTTGGACACCGGTGTCTGTGTCAACATGTCATAGATATCCGGTGACTCACAAGTATGTCATAGTCATGCGCCAGCAGTCAAAATGTTTGAAAACGCGAGAAACTGGTCGGTGGCGATCTCTGGAGGAAGGGTCCACCAATTTGAACACCGGTGTCTGTGTCAACATGTCATCGATATCCGGTAACTCACAGGCATGTCTTAGGCATGCGCCAGCAGTCAGAATGTTTGAACACACAACCGACTGGTCGGTGGCGAGCTCTGGAGGAAGGCTCCAAATTGGTCCACGATGTCTGTGTAAGCTATCCATCAATATGGAGTGTGTCACAGGTATGTCTTGAGGGTGCGCTCACTGTCAGTTAGTTGGTTGGTGAGTCCAACTTGTGGGTGTCGAGCTCTGTTGATACAACTTCACAATTTGTGATAGGTTAAAGATAATTGGTGATAGGTATTTAAAAGCAACAGAGATATCAGCTCAAGAAGCAGTCTACCATATATTATCAATGGATTTGTCTTGTTGCAGTCGATCACACGTTCTTTTTAACACTGGAGAAAATAATAATCGCGAGCGGTTTGTTAAAAGTGAAAAAGAACTAAAAGAATTGGAATCAATATCAGAAGATATATACCAGAAAGGGGATTTAGATTACTATGTTTTACGTCCAGATAGTTTGACTTCAATATGTTGGGCGGATTTTTGTGCTCAATATAATAGATATAAAAAGCGTCCGAATAAAAAAAGTAAAAATAAAGTAAACGAAACTGAAAACGATGATGAAATTAAAGATGAAGAAGAAATTGGTGAAGTGATAGCACTAAAATGTAACTCTGGTTATTTGGAAAAACGAAAAAGGCCAAAAATAATACGATTCCGAAGATATAATGTTAAACTGATGAACAAAACTATTATCGCGCAAAATGTCAACTATTTGTTCCGTGGATTAACGAAAAAGAAGATTTACTGAATGTTTATATTGAAATGAAATTTCAAAATAACTATGAGTTAATTAAAATCAATTCAGCAAAATACTTTTATTTGAATAAAGATGTGGCTGATTTCGAAGATCGATTTAAAGAAATTGAACATGAATTTATCGAGAATGAAGAATTAAATGACAAGCGATCACACGATTATAGCGTATACTCGATCGAAACTCAAGAAGATTATAGTTTAAGTCAGGATATAAGTGGAGATACACCAAAAGTTAAAATGGAAAAATTTTTGCGCCGAAATTTAAAAGCGAAGATGATTATCGAAAATTAATGCATTCTCTATATGAAAAACAAAGAAATTATTGCATGAATGTACTGCACTGCTTGAAGACTAACAAAGAGCCAATTTACCATACTGTTATTAATGGAGCAGGTGTAGGGAAATCCTGTTTAATTAGCGCGATATATCAATCACTATTAAGATTTTTTAATTCAATGCCAGGCTCTAGACCTGAAACATTAAAAATATTACTTTGTGCGCCAACTGGGAAAGCCGCATTTAATATAGGAGGAGTGACAACTAACACGGCGTTTGATATTTTCAACCAAAATCATACATATTATAATCTAACACATGATCGACGAAACACTCTACTGTGCAACTTTGTTGACTTAAAGTTAATCATTATCGACGAGATATCTATGGTTGGAATATCACAGTTTGAATTTATTGATCTGCGACTACAAGATATATTTGGTACAACTAAGTTATTTGGTGGTGTTAATGTTATATGTTTTGGAGACTTCTACCAGCTTCGACCTGTTCAGGATTATTTCGTATTTAAAGTTAACACAAAAAATAGATACGGTCTGCTATTTGAAAATTACTTATGGAAAAATTTTCAAGCATATGAATTAACTGAAATTATGAGACAAAAAACGATAAATTATTCGCGAAATCACTCAACAACTTAGCTTGTGGTAACTGCAACCTGAAGACACAATTATTTAAGTCTAGAAAAATCTATGGTGATATTAATAGACCGCCAACAAATTCAATTAATTTATTTAAAACTAACGCAGATTTTGATAATTATAATACGAAAGTATTAAATATGAATAACTGCTTGGGATATGAATGTTGCGCTGATGATATAGGAGAGGGCGATGTAAGCTTGACGTTAAGCAAAAGGCATTAAATATCATAACATTGAATAAAAGAACCGAAACTTATAATTGTAATATTGAAACAAATATTGTACTCAAGCAAGAAGGTAACTATATGATCACAGTTAATATCGACACCGAAGATGGAATAGTTAATGGCGCAAGTGGTGTTCTTAAAAAGGTTGAAACTATTGCGAATAAACCATATAAATTATGGATTCAGTTTTGTGAGTTAAGCGTTGGAGCAAAAACTAGACAACGATACCAATACGCAATAAAACGTAGTGCTTATGATTGTACTTGGACACCCATTGAAAAAATAACGCGCGATATTCCCATGAATAATCCGAAATTCAAACAAAATGTACGAATAAGAAGAACACAGTTTCCTGTAGTCTTGCGAAGCCTTAACAATTAATAAAGCACAAGGTCAAAGCTATGATAATGTTGTAGTAAATATTTCTCCGAATGATAAAAACTAATGCTATCGCACGTATATGTTGCACTGAGTCGTGCAAGAACCGCAAATGGGCTCTACATTAATGGTGGATTTTTTCAGCCTAGAAAAACAAACGCAGTTTTGGAGGTAGAGAAAGAAGTGACACGTTTAAGAACAGAAGCGGCATTAAAGTTTAAGTTAAATTTTTTAAGTGAACAAACTAATGGTATAAAATTTATGTATCACAACGTCCAGTCATTTGCTAAAAACTTTCTCGACATCAAGTGTGATAAAGAGTATATGAATGCTGATATTTTGCTCTTTGTTGAAACGTGGTTAATGGATACAGAGAGATTTGATTTTCCAAACTATAACTTAATACATCAAATAATATCAACTAAACAGAGAAAAGCTTTTGGATGTGCTGTATACTCGAAAATGGGCTGTAATTTTTTATTCGAACTAAAATTGCAGCAAAAGAAATCTTATTTTAATTCAATTGCCTTTGAGATCAACAACACTTGCATTTTACTTATTTATAGTTCCGCGATGTCATCAAAAACTTACTTATTTAATGCGCTCACACAATGCATAAACAAGATCAAACATCAAAAAGTAATAGTTGTTGGTGACTTTAATATTGATATCCTATGCAGAAGTAATAACGACTTATTATCATTTATGTCCAAGAAAGAATTCAATTTAATGAACAATGGAGTCACAACAAATGGAAACACACAAATAGATTTGATTTTTGCTCGTAACTTCTATTAATTAAAGATAATATTTTTCTAACTTTTGAAAAAATCATGTTATCTTCATGGATTTTTGATGAATATTTAATTTATATATATATATATATTATTTTTTATTCCACTTTCTTTTATTTTCTACATATATAAAATTAAAATATTTTTAACATAATTCTATTAGAAATGTAATAAAAATTAAAATAAATTTTTATATTATAATTGAAATAGAATTTCTATTATAAACAAGACTAACTTTAAATTTAAGAATAATTCTTAAACTGTATATTTTTTTTATTAAATGATATATAACATTACTAAAAAAATTAAATAAAAAATTGTAGTGTATGTGACCTACTAGTCACATCACTATATTAGTCATTACTTCTAGTATTTTCATTTACTAATAATTACTGTACTTTTGCTATTGCTTATACTAATTACTCATTGGTTTTCAATTATATATAAGCGTTCACACTATTATATATCTTCACTCTTGTATTACATTTTGTATAATAAAGTAGTCATTATCGTAAGCTATTTACTGCATTACTTGCTCGTGTACATACTACGTGCGGTCTGCTGACCGTCTTCTACTGCTGCATACACTACAAAAATGTTTGGGTTGATGTTGGTAAAGTTTTTATTTATTTAATATATAATATTAATTAAATTCCAATTTTAAATTTTCATTTAGAGAAATAATTGTGATTATTTTTGATAATTTCTTTTAATAATAACTTTTGTCATGGGATAAACTTTGAAAAAATATTGAATTTTTATTTATAAAACAAGCATGACCTTACAATTATTTTGATACATTTGATAAATTCGATTAAAAGATTTTACTTACTAAAGAAATTTTTTATTCATCTTTAATTTAACATGATATTTACGATGCTGATTATTATCATACATGTATTAATTGGAATTGATTTGATTTAAAAACGTTTGGAATGTTTCATGATTTACATGTTTTATTAAATTATTCAATATCCAATATATTCCATGAATTAAGAAAAAGCATTCTATTAAGTTATAAAATGGTTAAATACCTTTTTATTCAATGCATCGTCTATCGCTTGCCTAAAATATAAGAATGTTTAAATAGAGTTATTAAAAGATGTATAAATGCATCAATTTATATAAAATGGAATAAAAGGTGGGAATTAACAGGATTCAAAAAGACACTGTAAATATAATAATGCATGTTTGCCAAACTATGATGAAGAACAGCAATCAATATTCATCGATTATTAATTTTATATTTATCAAATATTTTAAGCTTGCTTTAATTATTTATTTGAAAGAAAAAAACATTTAAGAAACACAAGTTAAACCAGAATTAATATATTAATTGTTAATTTAATTTTTCCAGATATTTTAATACAAAAATCATTCAATGCACCAATAAAAATTAAATACAAATGATATTTAAATGCAATTAAAAAGTTTTGATTTATTTTTGATAAATCTTCTATTTTAACAAAATATTTATGCCTAGTATAACAAAGTAAAATTAAATCGAAGTTTTTTAAATAACTGATATTTATAACAAGAAAATATATGTGCATCAAATTAAATAATAATTTTATGTGATAAAATATAAAACTTTATTAGGAATATTTTGGTGTGATCCAAAAGTTTATTGTATTATTTAAAAATTACTGCTTTGTTTGATGCTTCGTGTTTCTTGATTTAGTTTAAACATACAATTTAGGAATAGAAAATTCATTTCAAAATCTATGACAATTTCATATAAATCATTGAACAAATATTCCAAATTCTTTCAGTTTATTATTTAATCTAAAATTATTTTTAATATCTTTAAAATAAGTAGTTAAGTGTTGTTTAATAACTATTTTAGAAGTTATATAATTACTTCAATTGTGATTTATATAAATTTAACAATTTAATTTTAATTTCCATTCCTAACTCCATTTAAATTTTAACTATAACTTAAATTCTTTAATTATGTTTAATTATTTTAAATGAAATCATAATCCAGCATACATATATTTCAACAGTTAATGTCCTTACTAATTTATAAATTAGTGAATAAACATTGAAATAAAAATAATTTCAATGAAAAAATAACAAAATTAAAATTCGAAATCGAAAATACCATTTTTATGTTAGAATTTTTGAAATATACTCTGTTATTATTTTATTAAACTAAAAAATTAAAAGTTGAATAATAATTTTACATTTTTAAATTTTACAGTTCTTACATAAAATTTATATAAAATTTTCTGATCTTTAAATTTTAAATTTTATACAAACAATTTATTTTTATTTAATATTAATAAAATATTAATTTTATTAAAAACTGTAAGCATTTCATAAAAATCATAATTCTATATGATAATATTTTCTATTTATTTAATCTTTTGGATTAAAAAATTCACGGGTGTTTTTTTTATTTTTATAGTTATTATATTCATAAACCTCTTCATAACTTTAGACATTACTACCTTCAATTTAGAAATTTGGTGATTATTTAGCTGTTATGCTACAATATAATAAAAAATTAAATAATTATTATTATTAATATCAATATTATTAAATCAACCCTCCATTGGATCCCTTATTATAATTATAAACTAGGAAACAGTAACAGAATTTTTATGCATTATACAGAAGTCAATTTCAAGTATGCTTTTAAAAATTAAAAAATTCTTTTCCGCAATTCTAGACGCTTTTCACTGTCACGTTACTTTTGCCTTATTCGTATATAAATTGCAAAATAACAAACTTTAAAGTAGTGTTGTATTGATTGTTTAAAATCAAAATCAAAATTAAAAATATTTGCGTATTTTGATTTTGATTAATCAAAATTAAAATACAATCAAAAATAAGAGAAGACTAATAATCAAAATTAG
>JAQIVF010002303.1:0-11365 GCA_034698365.1 Steganacarus magnus | reverse complement strand
ACCCAAGTGTGAACCCAAGTGTGAACCCAAGTGTGAACCCAAGTGTGAACCCAAGTGTGAACCCAAGTGTGAACCCATGTTTTTTTAATGCAAATAATTGGCTAGTCTGTTCTTCATTTTCTACTTCAGTATCTTCATTTAAATCGATTTTTTTGTTTTTTAGCAATAAAACTTTTGTGTCAGTTGTAATCCACAAGAAATTGAGCCAAACAAATTTTTTAACTCATTTGGTTTTTGGCTACATTTTTAAATACTACGAGAGGTTTCCTAAAGCCGATAATAACTTTCGAACGATTTTCGAACATAACTTTGATCAACACTCTGCCTATTACTGTATTGCCATAAGTGATCATCAAAACTTTACCGCGAAGTTTATTTAATAAATCGTCATTTATTATTTTTGAATATTTATCCAGGTAACACAAATATCGGCGGATTTTTGAAAATACCAGAATAATTTAGTAAAATAAAGACCGCTATTAGCACAATTCATAAAATTATATATATAATTTGCCGGTACAACAATTGCAGAAATTAAAATGTTGAGATAAATTGAGATAATACTAAGTATCAAACCTAGAATAAATTTTAAGATGCTTTAAAATAAAGCGTACACCGAATTTCTAGTTTTTTGAGCTCTAATGAATTCATTGTTTAAAAATTTATCAAACATATTTAAAAAGTAAATAATAAACATGAGTAAAATTATAATTATAAAAATAGGAGAAAAAATTTATTTAAGAAATTCAATGAAAATTTCACAGTAATTTGTTTCTATACCGGAATTAACTTTTACTTCACTATTTCTCGGCAGACAATGTACCGAAGGCAGGGGATTCACCAGAAACGGGATAAATAGGTGAATGTAAAACGCGACGACGTTCATAGGTATACCGATGAAGATTTTGGTTGCGCTCGCGACGAATACACGCGCGCTCTGTTTCGCGGACGTTGAGATTCCATTCTTTGATTGCTTATTAGCGGTGCTGATGGTATCAGATAAATCTACTTAATTAATGGAAATGTGCAGCAAACGTAATTTACGGTAAATAAAAAGTTGAAAACGCAGTCGGGAGTATTGTTGATTTGCAGAATGGTCTATGCAATCGTTTTATTATTGGTTGTTGACATTCTCATTTAAAAGCCAACGTTTAACTTTACTTCGATTTAATTTCCGCGAATATTAGTTGAAAAAAATTGTGTTCTGTTGTTTAGCACAGCTAACACTTAACTGATTTGACAAAAGAAACAATAATTTATCGTATGGTTTATAAATGCAAAGCAATAAATTTTAAATCATTAATTATTGAAATCATTTAACATTTGCTTATTAATATTATGTATTTGTTTTACAATTGAATCATCTGTATTTTTTTGACTGATTAAAATTAACATTTAACATTATTTCCTTTTAATATTGATATCTTTTTACGATTTTATAAGGAGAACTATGAATAAATGATTGATTTTTGCGTTACTATACATTGTTTTATTTTTGTTAACATTTGCATCATAACTCTAATTATTCAGTCCGAAACGACTATCGAAATCAACTAAATCTCAGCATGTGTGACCAACTATTCCGTTTTGACCGGGAGTCTCCCTGGATTGATCGTTTTCTTCTGGGTCACGGGTAATGTCAAACCATAACAATTAAACCTTTCGGAACTTAAAAATCAGTATAAATTATAATTTTATATACTTAATATATAATAAGACCGAACGAAAAAAATTCATGAGGTGTTTGCATTGTAATGGAATTAACCACACAATTTAAACATATCACTTTTCAATTATGACAAAAGAACAAGCAATCCAACACAGACGTGATGAAATTATAAGTCGTATTGATGCGATGTAAATGAGATGCGTCAACAATCGAATGTTAATGTAACGACAGCTTCAAGTTCAAACACACCAAACCGTAATTTAAACTCAACAGCGGGACAGCCGACGGTCAACAATCCGTCAACAACTAATAGTAGAGATATTATCGTCGTCGTTCTCTGCCACTACATCTTTAAAATCAAGTTTCAACTCGAAACGAACAATTTCGCGACCAATTAAGAAACGATTTCAAAATAAAAAGTCGATTTCTTTGGGTAAAAACCAGAATAGTTATAACGATTAATGCTTACATTTATAATGCACTGGCCGACAACTACAGTGATCATTCGATCTAAAGAAAGAAACTCGTAGAATATTATGCAATCAAAACAACACTTTTTGGTCTACAATTTTAAAGTGATGGAGAAAGGGTTAATGCAATAAGGACATGTTGGGGCGATTTTTATATAAATGGAACACCAAATACAGCTCTATTCAATGTGAGTGAATATTAAGATTTGCCAATTATATTAAGCTTTAGTTTAGGCTCAATATGTGATCTAATATATGAGTTTGTAACTCAACGTGTTTCTATGCGCAATCCATTGAACAATGAAATAAAACATTTATGCCGTTATTAGCCGAGTTTCAATCTAATATTTGAGATAAAATAACCAACTGCGACATCAATCGAGTCTAAATCAGGTTCGGTATCCGAATCATTAAGTTTAAATGATATTTCTCTTGGACTATGAGTGTAAACTATTCGGACAAAACCAAGATCCATATCAAGTGACTCTGATGTCGGTTAGATTACTTTCGGAGTTTGATTTGAACTTTCTTCATAAGACGTCTGATTGTGATGATAAATGGTTTTTTCAAACTGATGATCATCTGATTCATTTTGACTCGCATTAGAACATGTTTCATTTTTGGCTTCAGCCTTCATTCTCGTTTGTTTACGCGTTGGATATCTGTTTATCAATTCATTTTTGTTACTATGTCTTTACCCGCTTTATTGAAAGGCTTCATATCTTTGGTTTGGCACCTCCACCAGTTGTTAGGCGCGAATCCGTTTCACGTTCCAAAGCGGTACGTTAGTAACGATTCACGCGCTACTCGAACGTGACTGCTGTTCCACTGTTCGTGTCGCTACACCTACGGTTACTCACTTCTTTGCCGAATCAATAAAATGCAGAAAATGTTTAATAAATACACTGTTTATTACTTAATTAACTCTTAATAAATGGTTAATTAGATACAAATCGTGTTATATAATAAGGGAGAGTTACGTTAATGTATGCTGTTCCACAGTTAAACAACAATTGAACACTTTTTAATGGTTTTTAACTGAGTTTTTTACAATGAGTATTAGTTTTTAAGTGTTTGGTGAGTATTAAACTGTTTGAAATGAGTTTTTACTAATACTGTTTTTAAACTATTAGTTTTATGTTTTAAAGTTGAGGTTTAGGGACTTGAACCCTATTATTCGGTTAGCACCTAACAATGATATCTTCCTTTTATCAAATTGGTTTATACCGGTCTCGTAAATGACATTACCGTTTATCAAATTGACATATGCCAGTTTTACTATTGATATAATGTGGGTTTTATTCTATATTCTAGCCCAAAGTGGCATATTCCGGTTTAATTATTAAATAATTATTATATATAATGAACTATAAAATATTATTTAATCTAATTTATTGTGATAAAATTAATCCAATGTAAATAATTTTTTAAGTAAGTTTAATCATTTTCAGAGACTTGAATAAAGCGATGTCATCCGCTGAACCTGCAACAATGGCTAAATTGTTCAGTGCATTTGCAAATGGTAAATCATATTTTAGCATATTTTCTTTTAATTCAAACCCTTTAAATAAGTACAATAAGGTGTTTGAGAATAGCGAATTGTAATTGGTATTGCTGTTTTGGAAAACAAATTTATCCTCAACAGGACGAAGTTGATGGAAGTCATAGAAGCAAATAACAGATATGCCGACAAACATTTCAGTAGAATAAAATAATTCACGCAAGCGATGATCAACTTGTGCCTTCCATTGAGATTTCATCAATTATTAGTAGTTTAAAATATTGCAGTTAACAACGGAGAGTAATGCGTAAATCAGAACTAAATTTTTTATATCTGTTTTATATTGATTTACGAGTAGATAGAGGTGGATTGAAATGTCATACTGCCGATTTTGAATGCACAATCTATTTTTATGTAAATAAGGAATAAAATTTTTCGAAACAGGATTAAATATATATTAATTAAATAAATGGAAACTAGATTTAAGTTATTTAATTATGAATTTAGAATAAAAATTAATCAAATTTTTTCCATTTTAATCATTAATTTTTTTATTAATTTTAAAGAATTTATTAAAGATTTAAGTAGTGTTGTGGAACTTCCAATTTTTTAATTTCACTTACTTTCAGTTTCGCTTTGATTCAAGTTAAACTTTGATTTCACTTCTATTTCGCTTTCGCTTTTCACAAGTTTTTTAATTTCGCTTGTATTTCACTTGGATTTTGAAAAAAATTTAGTTTCGCTTGTGTTTCACTTTCGCTTTTCATAGATATTTTTATTTCGATTCTATTTTTATTTCGCTTAAGCGAAATTGAAAGTCTAAAATAATTTCACTTTTACTTTCGCTTTTAAAAAGCGACACAACACTAGTTTTAAGATATTAATTATGTAAGAAAAATTCGTGTTTAATTTTTTATTTGAAATTTTAAAGAAAAACTGTAATTTTATTATAGTGTAAAATTTTATGAATGTGAAAATAAATATAATAGAACTCATTTGGTTTGTACAGGTTTATGGAGTGTTTTTTCGCTTTAATATAGCTAAAATGAAGTTAAAATATTTTTTATGTGACTTCGATAAAATCAAGGCATGTAACTGGATTTGGGATTGTCCGTCTGTCAGTCTTCTCCGTCTGTGTCACGCTGTATTGTATAAAACCCGCACTAAACCGGAATATGCCATTTAACATAAATAGTAAAACTGGCATACGCCACTATGAAAAACGACAAATGATAAAAGAATAGAACCGGCATATGCCACTCTTTAAAAGGGAAGATAAATTTTAAATGATGTTGAAACTAAAATGCGGTTAATGGTAAATTTTATAACAATATAATATGTTTGAATAAGTTCATTGTTGCAGTAGTACCTTAGTAAATGCATAACACTTTTTTGCTCATTCCATATTTAAATTTCAAAGAGAGTACATCACATATAGAGCAATTAATTTAAAATTTTCTTTTAACAGAAATATGAATACTAATAAGAGAATAAGACAGAAAAACGCAGAGAAAACGAAAATAGCGAAGAGACAATAAGTTTAGGAGAAAGGAGAAACAATCGAGATACGATCCAGATAGAAGGCTCGCAGAACAGGAAAAAGATAATGAAGCGCATCGAACAGCAAGAGCCGATAAAAATAGGAGGCTTTCGGAACAATTAAAAAACACTGAAGCGAATCGAACTGCGAGGAATGATAGATAGGAGGCGCGCAAAACAGAAAAAAGATAATGAAGCGCATCGAAAAGCAAGAGCTGATTCAGATAGGAAGCGTTCTGAACAGAATAATAATACCACATATTTAAAGAAGATCTGAGGCAACAATACGAGTCGAGTATAAAAATTGGACCAACAATAATTTGCAACAGTTGTAATGAATGGACTATGGTTCCCATCATCTATAAAGATATGCAGTTTATCAACAATCAATAAAGGCATAACACTGGAGTTTCATAAATCTGTTTTCATCGATTTAGTACAAATTATACACCTATTTCATACATGATACAGGGAGGTTGTACAGATGAAAGGACCGAAACAAAGTAAGATTAATGGATTCGAGTTTCCATCAATACCATCAGTATTGAAAAATCTTACCACGCTTGAGGAGAGAATGGTATCGTCACGCATACCTTTTATGCAAATTAGGCCATTGGGTGTAGACAAACAATATGGTTTGCAGGGTAACGTTGTAAACGTGCCAATATCAATAGACACATCCGTAAATATTCTATTTCGAGCATTTTATAACACTCACACCGTTAAAATCAAACTGAAACGTAAAATGTGTTATAAGTCGCACTACAAGTTTGAAGCTATTCGTCCAACAGCAATAATTAATGTAACAACTCCACTTTACCACAAGGAAAAAATTCAAATATCAACTAAATGGATTACGCACCACAACGATGAAGTGGAAGATTTTGTGATACTTGAAGTAGTATTTTGATACATTTCATCGTAATTTAATTTAAATTGAAAAAGTACAATTGAAACAACCTTAGCTCAAAAGCAATAAAAAGCTTTTCAGATTAAATGGAAACTATTAAACGATGAGCCAATAGCTAAAATCTTTTTATGCGACGTGGAGTCAAAGTTCCTACAAATCCCAACGTCATTATTACATTATTTTATTACAAATAAATATTACATTTACTCAAATTTATTTGGCTGTAAAGGACACAAGTAAAATTGAAATCAAAATTCAAAAATTAAATTATGGAAAAAGTAATATACAATCGATATTAAAAAGTAGAAAAACAATATTATTTTTTTCGTAACATTTACGGTCTTTTCTACTGTGAAATATTTTTACTACTGTAAAATAAAATACGAGTACTTACATCAATATAGTGTTTTTTGGCTTTTTAAAATGTAATAGTAAAAGTCGAAATTAAAAATCAGAAATAAAGACAAGAAATAACGTAATTTTTAGAAAAAAACTGCAAAATGTGATTAAATGAAGTTAGTAATAAAACATTCTTGCAAGTAATTTTAATATTCGAGCAGATAGTAATCAAATAAATATAATAATAAATCTTATATTTGATTTCGATATATTTATTAAAGATAAATAATTTTTAAAATATGTTTTTTATAGAAGAATCTTTAGCTTAATATAATTTTAAAAACTCAATATTTTAATCTGAAACCTAATTTAAAATCTATCATTATGAGTAACTCTAAATTTTGTTTTAGACAATATTAGGAATGCAAGAAAGAAGCATTTATTAATTTAAAAATTATTTTACAAATTGACAGTTATTATTGCTGCTTTTATTGCACATTTTCTGATTTATATTGGACAAACCGACAGTGTCAAATCCATATGCACTACTTTTTTAAAAAATTAGTTAGCTAAAAAATCTAAAAATTTGAAATTAAAAGTTTAAAAAGATATAAATTAAAACATTTTAAATGTAAAAAGAAATTAATCACTATGTGCGATTTAACGAAAATATTTAAATATATATTTTCTTCATGAAAAATAAAAATAGTCATAATTAATAAATTTACAGTTTTTTTAATAGTTTAGCTAAATCAATACTAAAAATGACTGAAATACAATTTCTTATATATTCTTGGATAAATTCATTATAAATAAAAACAATAACTAAATTTCATAATTGCTTACTTTGATGCACATATCTTTGCAATTATTAGTCCTTTATTTTTAAAGAATAAACATTGCAATTTTTGAGAAAATGTTTAGAAAAATAATTTAAAATTAAATATATATCATACAAGTAAAATTTATCAGCTAACAATACTATATAATTTAAACAAAAAACTTTTCTTAACTTTTCTTAAGACAAAAACATTATTTAGAAAAATAAATCAATATAAAAACTTTTTCATATAAAAATATAATTCAACAAAAATATAAAAGTATATATAATATTTTTAAAAATAAATTTTTTTTTTCGCCAAAATAGCCTCCTACCTTAAATAAAAAATCAAATAAAAAATAAATCTTTTCATCAAAAGCCTCCTAGCATGTCTATAGACAGATAGACGGAGATATCAAATCCAATAAATCATTTATATATATAATCAAAATTAACTAAAATAAGTATTAATAAAATGTAACTTTATTTATAGTAGAATTAAAAATAGAAATAAAATATGAATTAAAATAAAAATTTCATATTCAAAGAAAACTTATATTCCTTATAATTAGTGTTGTTATTAATTTTTTCATTTCGTAATTTTGATTAATCAAAAACAAAATACAAATCAAATAAAATTTTACAAAATTAAATCAAAATACAATCAAAATGTAAATAAATAGCGAAATCAAAATTAAAATACAATCAATATGAAATAAAAGTTGAAAATACAAATCAAAATCAAAATAATTTGCTATAAAATTACATTTAGATTTTGATTTTTATAATAAAAATCAAAATGAAAAATCAAATCACCCATTCAAACAAAGCATTAATATTTTAAATGATTAGTTTTTATGTGTTTGTGCCGCTTATCTTTGATGTTAATTCACTTATAAGTGACATATTAATAACGTAATGATTTGTCGATCTCGATATAATAAAACAATACTTACTTCGTATTAATTAAATAAATTATTAAACAACACTCATATCGCGTTAATAAATTTAGTTTAAAATAAGTTTTAATTAAATTTATATACGACTTTACTTCATCACTCCTGATATCAGAATCAATATGTTTTAGTTTAGTGAGCGCTGAGATCAAATATTTTACATTATTAGTCATTTAGATTATTAATAGGTTTTATACATTTATAAGTTTTTGAACTTTTATTATTAGATATTAATGTTTCGCGTAACAGTAACTATTTGCGTGCTTTAATATAATAATTCTACAAATGTTTAAGTTTAAAACAACATTTCAGCATAATAAAAATATTATTATGAATAATTATTAATTATAAACTACAATACTAAATTAATTAAATTGAATCACCTCTTTTTTAGTCAAAAAACAAGGTGTTTTAAACAAAAGCTAAAGTGAAAGTTAAAAGCGAGTCAAATTAACTTGATTTTAATTTAGCTTGTATTTCACTTTCTTTTTTAAAATATTTTCATTTCGCTTGTATTTCGCTTAGATTTTTAAAAAAATTTTTACTTTATCTTGTATTTCGCTTTCGCTTAAGCGAAAGTTAAAGTCAACAATTAATTAAACTTCCGCTTTCGCTTTCAGAAAGCGAAACAACACTAACAATTTCCAATATTTTATAATTTATAAAAGATATAAAATATAAATTACATTTGACAATATCCAATATCCAATATCCAATATCCAATATCCAATATTCAAATATATAATATATGAAGTATAAACTGTAATATTTATTAAAATATTAAAGTATTTTAGAATAAAAAGAATAACGGATAATAATATTGGATGGTCACCCCCGACTAATTCATTTTACTATCGCGAATTATTCAGTTCAGTTATATACATAGATTGGATTAATCTAGTGTTGTTTTTGATTTTAGTATTTAAATTTTGATTTTTTATATAAGCTTCGTTTCTGGACATTCCTTCTTTTATCGTTATAACTCTCTCAGGTTATAACAGTCAGCTATTTTTAACTCAATATATTCTTTTTTTAAAACGTTATAACCAATTTAATAGTTATACCTTATATTATCTCCCATATTTAAAAATTTATTGTTATGTTCATTAAAAAATAAAAATTTTCTTTTCATACAGGAATTTATAAAAATTCATTTATTAAAAAATAATTAAAATCAATAAAAAACTTTTGTCATAACTATAAATCATAAAATATATCAAGATTTTAAAAATTTTGAAGAAAATAAATATATTTGTTTTTAAACAATTGACCCTGTTTTCAAATAATTTACAAAAAATATTAACCATTTAAATCGTTTGAAGCATATTACTATATAATTAATACATTTAATTATCGTTTGGGTTTCAATTGATTTAGTTCAACTTCAACTTTTTAAACTTCATTTGACTTATACTTTCCCTTTATATTAAAAATATAATTTCAATCCAGTTTCAAATCCTGTTTGATTTTTACAAAAATAAATAAACAAAAAATCTTTTGAAAATATATCATAGAGAAGTTCCTGTGATTTTAAATAAAAATTATACTATGCATTATTAAATATAACTAGTGTTTTATTGCTTTTTTAAAAGAGAAAGAAAAAGACGAAATATATGTTCTTTTTCTTTTTCTTGAAGGCAAGTAAAAGAAAAGTAAAATAAAATTCAACTCAAGGTCAAAAGAAAAAGAAAATTAAAATTAAAATTAAATTCGAGGACAAAAGAAAAAGAAAAGTAAAATTGTTTTTAAATTAAAAGATAAAAGAAAAATAAAAAAGACAAATTTATAAACGCGGAAATTTATATTGAAAGAAAAAGAAAAAGAAAAAGAAAAAGAAAAAGAAAAAGAAAAAGAAAAAGAATAAATATTTTTTCTTTGACTTCAAGAAAAAGAAAAGTAAAATTTAACTTGAATTCAAGGATAAAAGAAAAAGAAAAGTAAAATTCAAAAAAATTCTGAAAGAAAAAGAAAAAGAAAAGTAAAACTGAAAATAAACACAAAAGAAAAAGAAAAGAAATGTAAAATTAAAAAAGTGGAAATTAACAACACAAGTTTTGACAACGTGTTTTGAATTTTGATAGTCTAATGATTTTAATAGTTTTATTATTTTTATTTTTGATAGTCTTGATTTTGCTAATTTTGTTATTTTTAATTTTGATTTGCTTTTTATTTTGAAATTTTTCTTATTTATATATTTGATAGTCTTTTAGTTTTATTTAGTGTTGTATATTTTTTTTAAAGAAAAAGAAAAAAACAAAAAGACAAAGAAAAGACATTTAAAAATTATTTATGAAAGAAAAGAAAAAGAAAAGAATTAAAAAGTATGACAAAAGAAAAGAAAAATACATATTATTAAGCGAAAATAACAGTAAAAAGAAAAATAAAAAGAAAAATAAAAAGACAAATTAAAAGAAAAGAAAAAGAAAAGACAACAAAATTTAATTCAAGGACAAAATAAAAAGAAAAAGAAAATCATAAAAATTATAGAAGAAAGAGAAAAAGAAAGATAAAAGAAAAATGAAAAATTATAACAAAAAAAAAGAAAAAGAAAAGAAAATATAAAAAACGGAAAATTTACAACACTAGTTTTATTTAGTTTATGATATTATGGACACAAACTGAATTCAAGTTCAAAATTTTAATTGCGTTTCAATACAATTGCAATTCAAGCTCTCAATACATAATGATTTCATTATCATTCTCTCATATATTTTTACATTGAAAGTCAAACCAATTTGTTTATGAATTTACATCCTTTTTCATTTCATTCAAAACATTTACAGTTAGCTCTCTAATTTAAAATGTTGACACATATACATTCCAAACAAATATTCAATGTCTATAAATACCCCCTCTGTTAAATAATGGTCAAACTGACCATTTACAATAAAAGTAATTTGATTAATAAAAACAAAATTTAAATCAATAAAATAATAATTAAAATAAAATTAAAAGTAAATAAAATAAAGTAAAGCCAATTTTTAACAGTGCGACCAATTGGTCCTAAGTCTGGACGCGACTCGCCGTGTCAGCACTTCCGCTATTGACGTGGTGGTCTCCAGATAAATCTTTGTCTATTGTCTAGCCTTACGTTTGTTCTCGGTATTATTGCCAAATGATGATCCGGTGATAGTTCTCTGCCAATTGTGTTTCTGTTTCCT
>JAQIVF010002302.1:0-11367 GCA_034698365.1 Steganacarus magnus | reverse complement strand
GAAATGAACAATCTATTAATAAAGCATATAAAAAGTCAAAATAATCCTTTTTCTGTAATTATTGACACTTCCGAAGATGTTGTGAAGAATCATTATTTAAGTGTTATGATTCAAGCTATTGAAAATTCAAGACCAGTCGTATACTTTTACAAAGTGAATACAAATAAATTATTTTTTTATAATTGTAAAGTTAAATTTTTTCAGTTAATACATCTATCATCAAGTGAATTTCCGATTCAATAGCTTGGGAATTTTTACTTCGTTTTATAACCAATTAGTTAAAGATAATTTAATAAATGATTTCAAAAATAATTTGGTTGGATTTGTATCTGATGGTGAGTCTATTTTTGTATATAATAATCCATACTTAATGGCAAGATCACATATTTACAGGAGCGAGCGTAATGACAAGTGAACGTGTTGGTGTTGTTGCACAAATTAAAAAAACATTTGGACAAAAAATTGTAGCAATTAGATGTATGGCTCATAGAATGCAGTTAGTGGCTGGGCATGCAATGAAAATTTTCGATTATTTTGCAGTATTTGAGAAAAATATTAATGAACTTCACAATTTTTATTTTGGACACAGCCATAAAGACCAATACAACTGAGAGAAATGGCAGAAGAGCTTGACGTAATATTCTTTAAGCTTGATTACATTTATCAAGTAAGATGGCTAGCAAGTGAAGTTAACGCATTAAGAAAAGTTCAAAAGATGTGGTTCTTACTTGTCTCAAATTTAGATAAAATATCAAATGATTTAAGTGAAAAATCTACAACAAGAACAAAAGCGAATTCATTATTAAAAAAAATTAAGGACAAAAACTTTGTAATTATTTTGCATTTTATGATTGATATTTTGGATTTCCTTAACGTTTGTTCCCTCGAGTTTCAAAAATCTGGAGGTACAATAATTGGAAAAAGCTATTTGATTGAAAAGATGCTAATAGGGATCGAATCTTTTAAAATAAAATTTGGATCAAATGTTGTTGAATTTTTATCTTCAATAAGATGTCCAAATCAAGCATCGGTTAATCATCCTTGTTCGTTAGAAGATTTTGAATCAAACTCGGTTAGCTGAAAAGATATTATTATAATACAATCAGAAGCCCCATTGTTGTCAACACTAAGAAAAGATTATCTAGAAAAATTACTTGAAGAAATTAACTCTATGTTTCCAGATATAGAATTAAAAAATTTCAATATATTCTTACCAAATAATATTCCACGCAATCCTTCCGAATTTTCTTCATACGGATTTAATGAATTGAAAGAATTACATTCTTTTTTTAAATGGGATTTCACATTAGATTTATTGCGCTCAGACTGGGACACATTACTCAACAATATGTTTTCAAATCAAGATGTTTGGTGCTCAGTCCAAATGATGATGTGATTTTATTATAAAATAAAATGTTATTTATGTACATTACAATATACTTTTTTATATCGTTTAATTCGTTATGCAATGACTAAACGTTTCATTTTTTTCTCATTTTATGTATGTAATGTTTCGTTCTTTGATCTAAATATTGTAGATCGATATGTACCTATTAATTAAATGTAAATTGTTCTAAAAATAAATGAATAAAAACTTTATTAAAGAAATTTGAAATTTGTTTTTACTAAGCGTAAATTTTCGTAAATTTGTATAACATACTTTTGCTGTTTATAACCATGCACTAGCTTATAGTGCTAAGCAAGTAAGAATGAGGCTGCGTGAAAATTGTAAAAAAATCAGTGGAGAGTGGAAAATTCCATAGTATGCTAAAGTATGACTAATGTTAAAGTGTGTGAGTGCACCTGCCACGGTTTCTAAAATATAGGGTCAGTTTTAAAAATTACTCTTAAGGAAAATATCTTGCAACTAGAAGTAAACAGAAAAATCTTTAAAAGCATTTTATTAATAATTACACAAAAATGTTAATTAACATTTACAAAAAAATTATGATTAAAATAATTAAACAATATCAAAACGATTGGTTGTATTAACATTTATTTTATTAAACACTCTTTGATCAAAAAGTTCTTCCACCCAAATTCGATTAATAACGCGATTCAATGTCAGGAGCCTGTAACGAATTCAGCGATATAGTCAGATGCAGGTGTTTGGTCTGCCATATATCGGGAAAAACAATTCATAACAATATCTGGACTTGTTTGGTATCTAACAAAATCCATTATTGTTTTTCCAAGAGAGTATAAATCATTAGCTGATGTGTATAAGCCCGTTTCTAGAGACTGTGGCGCCTGGTTGTTAGGTATTCCTCGAAACTTGAACATGTTCACCATAATATTGGGTAGCAAGGCCAAAATCACCAAGTATTATTTTTTTTGAGATTAAAATGTTACATGGTTTAATGTCGAGATGAATAGTATATTTATTATGAACGACAATTAGACATCTCATGATTTGGGATATTATTATGAGAAAAGTTTCCTCATTCTAAGATTTATGAGTTTGAAGCCAGTCTAAGTGCGAGAAATTAGCGAGTTCTAAAACACAAAATATTAGTTAATTTTTTAATATATTATATAATTGGAGCAACACACAATACACGATGAAATAAGCTCCGTTTTCAATGCCTGTACCGATATTTTGTAAACTGAAGTCTCTGTCTCCAAGAAGGTCGCGAAGTGTTCGTTATAATAATCGAAAGGATTATTAAATAATTTGATAGCATAGTTTACAGATGACGGACCCCAAACATGCAATCACTGCATTGTAGAGCTCCAAACCTCTGCTTGCCCTACTTTATAAATTGGATTCCAGACGAACATTTGAGCTAAATCAAACTCTGTTATTTTGTACATTTTAATTTCTTGATACATTTTTAATTTAAGTAACTAACTAACTAACTAACTTAAACCAAACCCACATTTAGACCACAACTCATAGATAGGCAAATAAGAAAACTGAAAAACAGATGCTAACCTTCAGTCACAAATAGTGTGAAAGATATTTTCAAAGACAAAATAGAAACTCGAAGTAAAAACTCAAAATATCTGTAATAGCCTCAGGTAAAGTGTTGTTTTGTTTGAAGACTTTATATATTCCTTTCCTCTAAATTTAAAAAGCTTATTCAGTTGAAAAAATCTATAAAAACATTCACCTATAAATTTTTAAAATTATTTCCTTTGTCATGCTTAAATATTTGCAAAGTGTTTAATGTCTGATAAATCTGAAATATCAGCAATAAATATGTTTAAATAATTTTAGTAAATTTTCGACAAATTTTAATTAACACTTTATTAAAAATAGAAACAGGTTAGGTTGTTATAAAATTTTATAATCTCAAATTCTTATAAATTTTATCGTTGTAGGTGAAAGATTGTTAAAACTAAGTGTAATAGATAGTGCATTAGAAACTTCACTTAAAATAGCATTGAAATTGCAGGTGAGATCAAGTAGTCAGAGGCAAAAATTTAATATATAGAGAGATGAATGTTCATTCCACAGCAGAAAATATAAAGGAACCTCAATGAACAATAATGGATAATGTTAAGCTTGACCCACGGTTAGACAATGGCCTTGATGTAGAACAGGAATACAGCACATTTGAATCGAACGACAAAAGCGACTTTGGAATTGAGCAAACACCTGGACAACCTGACCCAAGGTTAAACGATGAAGAGCAGCTTCATACTATTTAAACTGTTGACGAATGCTCTAATACAAAACATATAGTTAATTTTGAATTAAATAATGAACCGGGAAGTACATCTAGTGATAAATACAAGCGTCATATTATCAAATATGATATTAAATTTCATCACAATTTAATGGATTTACAAGACTTGCCTCCAACAAATGATGATATTGATAATTCACTTGAAGAAACTATTATAACAATAATTAAAAAATTCCCCACAAGACTCGAAAATTAGTATTTCAAGAGACAACAAAAAGCTTATAAGAATATATATTCGCCACCTGTGGATGTGTCTTCGTTGAATAAACAATCATTTTTGAACAGAATTTCAATGGAATATCAATCAAATAAAGAATATATTATGGATGGTGTCTTTAAAGTTACAGTGTACATTCTAGAAAAAGTTCAGCTCATACAACAGTACTCCCACTGACTTACAAAGATAAGCGAATGATAGCGACATGTCCATTCACCACAATAATATTCGTCGAGTTTTTCTAGGTGTTGTTAGCATTTTTAATGGTATTTTCAATTCATTAAGCATAAAACCCAACTGTGTGTTCTTAATATCAAAGAATGTTGCTTTTTCGGTTTTACAAGTTTCGTAAAAATATCTCAAAAGTCGTGGTACAACTTTATGTGCCAAATATTTATGTTTTTGGATTATAAGACAAACCGTGAATATTATTTCTAATAAACTCGTTTGTGACGCGATCTTCATAACAGTTTTTCCTTGATAGATCAATTTATGGGTCAACTTCAAAGCACATTGAAAGTAATGAATTTGTTGCAATGGCTATTTCACGAGTTACAACTTTTTCATTATTGAAAAAACCCTGAACATCAATAATAGCACAAATATCTTTCATTTTTAAAATTTATTTAAAGAAATTTCTATACATTAAGTTCTTTAAATAAAATCTTAACAATAGAATCATACAAAATCATTCTATTTGTAAATAATGTGATGAAATTGAAGTAACTCATTCCCAGACAGCGCAAGTTGACGAAAAGCACCCAGTAATTCATGTAATGGAATTTATAGCCTGAAGCATAACAGTGTTGTAGCACAATCCTTTAGAATATTTTTGTAGGAAGAGTGAAATATCAGTATGAAGAGGGGGAAATCCGTAAGAGTCAAAGTACTCTTCACTGACGTCTTTATTGTAAAATATTGCAACCTAATGCTCTCCTGGCCTTGAAGTTGCATCAGTGTTCACAACAACATAGAAATGGGTTATTACTGGTATCCTGTCTGTTTTCAAAATGTTTATTTATTTCTTGAGTGTTCATAAGAAATCTATAGCTGCGTTACGTGAGGCATCAATTTCGATTACTTTGTCAAATTCACAGTAAATTAAAGCTGTAATAGGGTCAGTAAGAGCTTCCTTAAATCGAATTTGAATTCGAAGAGAGCCATATTTAATTTGATTTAGGTTTTCCGCTCCACAACAACCATTGCTCAAATCTTGAGCAAAGTTAAAACCAAATATAGTATTTCCAGCTGAATAATTATCTCTATTGATATTTATTATAGATTCAGTATTTAGCATATTTAGAGCTTCGAATATTGCATGTTTTTCTCTTATAAGAAGTCCATTGTCAAAGTCAGAAGTAAATGTCTTCGCAGGAAATTGTTGTCTGTCAAGATGAACACAAAGTTGATTTATTTTAAAGTGGTCAAATTAGAAAGGATTTTCAGCATAGGCACCACAGTGGGCGAGTTCTTTACAAATGCCACAAATATTCATCTGACATGTTAGCCGCTTTGCACATTTCTGTATAGTAATTGCCTTGACCTTTTTGTGAGATACGACATATTTTGCGCTTGAGATTGCCAGTGCTCTATTATGAGCGTCTACTAGTTTTAGTAAAATCTTTGAGCAATTAGCGTATAGTTTGTGGTCGAGAACTTTCATTTCAGCAAAGTAGGTGTCTTTTGTTTGAAATAAAAATTTTGGATAGTTTAACAAAACCCTGACTGTTGTTTTACAACCACCCAAAAAAAGACGGGGCTGTTAGCTCATATCTAAGTGTAAGCGACCCATAAGTTCAAATTCTTTTCCATCCATAATTTCCTTAATTTCCATCCTTTAGACGGGGTTGCAATAGGTTGCCCAGATTTTATAGGTTTAGGGAATGGTTTTTTCTGTACACTAGTCAATTGAGTAAGAGGTAATACAGCAGCTAAGGTAAGGAGAGATTATAAATGGTTTTGTTGTTCGCTTACTTTTTACTGTTTCGTCTGCAACGATTCCCTTTTTTGATTCTTCTCTTTTAACTAAACATTTTTTCTTAATTTTAACAGGGTTGATTATATTTTTCCAAGTTTTCATGTAGGAAACTTCTACCATAGCCATTTCCCAATACCCCTCTAGGGGATCGATAATAATACTGTTCTTAAAGTTTTCTACTGTATATACATGAGAATACGAGATTTCATTACTTGAAAGTTCAATAAATAAGGGGTTCTGGTTCATACTAAACTCGTAGTAGGTAACTTAAAATTTTTTAGTTTAGGATTTGGAATTAAATGCCCTAATGATGTAAATAATAATCCGTACCAAAAGTTTTGTTTAGGTGTTTGTAGTGAAATGTTTAATAAACAAACACATATTATAAAGAACGGTAATAAGATTTTGATATAATACTTGAATTCTTCAGGTTGCATCTTTAAATACTTTCAATATCAGTTAAGGGAAAAAATGAATTATAACGACTATTGTGATTTATACACATAACAATAAAACCATCAACACCGTTACGCTTAACTCTTTTTATGACTTTTTCAATACAATATTTAATTTCAGTAATTTTTTTAATTGTTTGGGATAGAATCTTTGTGGTAATTGAGAATTAAATCCGTCTTTAATTTTATTCGTCTGTTTGTTAACGCCTTTATATAATTTTGTGACTGTGTAAATGTCATCTGTCCATAGTGGATAGTAACCTTTACTTATAATTGGCAGATCATATTTTTTACGGACTTTATCTCCTACTTTTAATGCTGGCACTTTTTTCTGTCTAGCTAGTAGAAACTCTCTAAAAGCCGACATTGTATATATTTCTGAATACCTCACTCTTATTGTGTTTTGTGACGTCTATAGTTTTACTTTTGTTACACTGTGCACTGAGTTGTTATATGATAGCAATAAATCTTTAAGGTGTTTAATATAAATTCTAATTCAGTTTTTTTGTAAACTGTTTAAACATTTTAGCTTTTAGTGTTCTGTTAAACCTTTCTATCATTGCAAACTTGAACGTACTATTTTTTTGTTGTGAAAAAATGAATGTTTTCTTTCCTCAAGTATGTTTGTAATTTTGTATTAATAAATTCCTTTCCATTATCTGTTTGCAATCTATGCAGTTTTTGTTCTGAAAATATTTTTTTAAAACCAGCTAAAACAGATTTCGCTGTTTTAGACTTTAAAGGAATGGTAAATGCATATTTAGAAAAACAGTCTATAGTTGTTAAAATGTATGAGTGATTTTTATTACTTTTTCTAAATAATGTCATATCTAATAAATCAGCTTGAAATTGTTCATTTTCATAACTAATTAATATCTTGTTTCTTTTAAAATTATTTCTTGCTTGTTTGTGTATTTTATAAGTTAATCGTTTGTATAACCAATTTTTAACATATTCTTGTGTAATATTAGGAAAATATTTTTTTGCTTAATTATACAGTTTTTCTACTGAGCTGAAAGCTGAAGGATTAGAAGGTGTATAATAAAGATCATTAAGGACTGTATCCATTTTTATGATTAATCAAAAACTTTATTTGTTTAAATAAATTATTAAAATCGAGATTGTGTCATAACAATTATAGTATTATCATAATTAGAAGGGGATCTTCATCTTCATTATCGATTATAATAACATTGTCTTCACCTTCATCGCTTTAATCACCCGATTTATTTGGTTCCACACACTTTTCTTGTGGAAGGTTCAAATCTCATCGTATTTAAACAACAATGTTTTCATAATTTGGCTAAAAATTATAGGTGTCTCAAAAACTCGTAGAATTAAAACAATTTTTCAAATTTTCCGGTGTTTAGGTTTTCCAGATTTTCTAAGTGGATTCACACCAAGCCAAGACCCCCACTGTGTAACTATACTTTAAGCAATACTATCATAAACATTCTGTCATTAGCATAACTCAGCTGACAGCATAAAAGAGTGTTAACATAAGCGCTTATTCTCATTCAATCAAATGTATAAATATTTATTGTTAATAATAACGTATTTATTGAGTTGGTTTTAATTCAGTGATATTAATATTACAGATTCGAACCTATCAACTATACTGTTACCTCAGAATGGTTACAAAATTTAAGTTAGTTTAAAAAAATAATTTGACCCCTTATTAAGAAATTGTTTCAAAAATTTTGCGCAAAAAATTCGTATTGTCAAGATAATAAAGTAAAAAAAACTTGTATAAAATCTTTACCAAATATTTACCAAATTAGAATACTTTTTGTTACCGGAAAATCCTATTCCTACTTATAAGCCATTGCCATTACGAGCGGTAAAATAAAAACTTAGAATACGAGAAAAAAAATCAGCTAATTGTGACATAAAATACATTGCCAGACAATAATTACATAAAACCAAAATCATATTCATAATATTGATAATTAGGTTAGGTTTCAATATTCTGACGAAGCCGAACCTGTGTGTGAACCTCTCTTGAAGAATATGAACCTCGAACCTCTGAAAAACATTGAGCCAAAGATCGAGTCTAGAAACTCTAGTACAGTTTTTCAGTATTATATTTTATAATCAAATGTTTGGTCAGTAAAATGAATGTTTTCTATAATTACAAAGTATTTAATTTATTTAAATAGAATTATTGAAAATTTTGAGAATAAAGATAATAAAGTTTGTTTAAAGTAGACAATTTACTGAAATAATTGCTAAAATTCTAGAGGCATCGCTTTAACTTCAAAAAAAAAAAGATTTTTCAAGGAGGGATTTTCAGGTTTTCCTGATTTTCTAGGGGTTTACATCCAGGCAAGACCCCCACTGTGCAACTATGTGTTAAAGTGATGCCTCTATATCAGAACCTTAATGAAACATGTAGAGATTCAAATACGTTCCATCATCATCACCATAAATGCGCTAACTTTTTATTATTTCATTAAATGTCACAAATATTTGAAAGTAAATTTACGTGACAACAAACTCTAAATTGTTGTTTTAAGGTTTGATTTCATGAAATTAAACAGGACTTACAGACATTTTTCTAAAAACTGAATTCATGCACAGACGCCTACAATGCTAAATCCAGAAAATTAACTTTTTTGGCAAAACTTGAACTAAAATAGCACTTTTGTTATGATTTTCGAGCATAATAGGGATAAAACAGAGATTAATATAATTACGAAGTATAAACGCTGAGAGAATATGGTGTAGTTATGGTAATATCTGTTTTATCCCTACTATGGTTTAGAGTTTCAATCTATCAGATAATCGCGTATTATACAGTTTAACTAATTGCATATTACCCCTAATTTTAACTTAATCCAACTAAATCCTCAGGAATTCAATATATTTTTATGGAATGAAATAAAATTTTATTATGACAAGCAGATATGGTATACGTTTAATATTTAAGTAACGATAAATGGTTATCTGGACACCAACTTTTATATATTTCAAAAATCTCTAGTAAATAAAATTTTTGTTATACTGCTCAATCAGCAAATAATGAGATTTTAGTTAAATAACAAAACCTGCAAATTTTTTCAGCTAATAGTTTTATATTGAAAGTGTATTATAGATTAAATTTAATAAAAGCAAAAACTAAATCAAATTTGAAGTAAGAAAGTTTTCGTTCAAAAACATAAATTTAATTTTTTCAATTATTCAAAAAAAAATATTAGCTGAACCATTAGGCTTGTATTGATAATAACCGGAATCTCAGGAAATTCGTCTCCAAATACGCATAGCGTAATTGATTGGTCTGACCTCATCTGCAGACATAGTGAACGTCAAGCAATGTTGTAAATATGATCCAGTAATTCCTGCAAAACCAGTCCTAATTGGCAATGACTCGCGTCCATTACTTTGTGTTTCTACCCAGTCATTATAACACCCGTTATCTCTTCTTCTAACTAGGGAAAGTGTTGGAGAACTGTGTGCCTGAATTTGTTCAAACTGTAGCGAACCGTTTCCTTCTGCACGAAAAAACATTCCCGAATAGTTTCCAGTGACGTCTTCCCATCTCATTTTGGTCCATATCTGTGTTGGCTGTGATTGGAATGGCAGTTGAAAGTAGATGAAACCTACTGGCACTTTAAAAACAAATATTCACACGTTTTGTATGCATTGTTTTTGTAACTTGTGTTTATTTATACCTAAATTATTTTCTAAACTTTTTATTAGGTTTTGATTATCTAAAACAAGTAAATTCGATTATTTTTAGTTTAATTTCTTTATTGATTACCATTAGTTGTATTTATAATCTCCAAAATTGTATTTGAAATACCATTAGTTGTATTAATAATCTCCATAATTGTATTTGACAAACCATTGGTTGTATTTAGGAGACCCTTATTTGAATCAATCAAATCTTTAGTTGTAATAACAACACCATTCGTTGCATTCTTAATTCCATTCATTATGTATATTACAAAAAATGAGAACACAAATACAATTATAAAGTGTAAAACTATAAAGATTGCGGATTTGTTTCTTGAGATGCATCCAAACATTGTTATCTTATTTATTGGTATATTATCAGCTGTCAAAAATCACATTTAATATAATTGAAAAAATTATTTCTAAAAGGATTACATAAACTATGTTACCGTTATCTGTCTGTTCTTGATTTTCAATCGAGAGTTCGTAAGCATTTAACTTGTGTTCAGCGATTTCTTTCTCGATTCGCGACAAATTACTCGCTCTATAAACCTGAAAAATTTGATTAATTCTAACACTAAGAAAATTAATCAACTCATTCTTCCTTTGCTCGCTTATATGTCCTTTTGGTTTATTCATAAAGTAATCAATACTTTCTGCTTCAATCATCTTATGATTCTCATTAAATTCTTCGTCAGTCTGTTCCAAATCAAAAATCTCTTTGATTTTTGTCTCATATAAACTCATTGCTTCCTTAAACGCCAGCATTTGGTTCACCTCAGCAGTGGCCGAAGCAAATGTGTTCACTTCGGGAGACGTTTCGGTATCAATAATGTCCGCCCATTTCGTCAAATATGTTTTTAGTGAATTTCCAGTGACATACTCACCAAAAACTTTCTTTGCTTCTAAATTATCACATGAAACAATCAATGGTACGAACTGTTTAAGATGTTCAATGAACTCGACATCAATCAACTCTGTTTGTCCACTAAAGTACGATTTCGATACATTCTTTCCGGGATGTGGTAAGAGAAAACACTTGACGTCATCAAAGTAAGACAATATCTGTTTTCTTGTGCGCTGCGCTTCCAAACACTGATTCTCGTTTGGGTCAATCATTTCTCGTTTGTAATTCATTTCTTGTGGCTCTCTATCATCATGACAACCATACGAATACCAGCACTCGTTTTCCCAGTCCCTCACCAGAAATACTAATCTCTGAAAAAGCTTTTCCTGACAATTTATTCCTCCACCGAACGACTCAGCAAAAGATGCGAAAAACTCGACAAACTGTAGTTTATCTTCGCTGATGTCTTGTTTCATATTAAATATCATCGTTGATGACAAGAA